>VZZY01001542.1:316715-338617 GCA_013400335.1 Eurystomus gularis
CGGGAGCCGGGCGGGGCGGGTTTGCGCGGGTCCCTTTTCCTGGGTAAAGTCCCTGCGGTGCCTGAAGCCCCCGGGGCCGTTTCCTCTGGTAGCGCTTCCTCTCGGGATTGACCTCTCCGTTATGCGCTCCTTATTCCTGCGTTTGTGTAGAAAAATGGAAATCGCCACTCCTCCGACGTCGAAATGTATCATCTACTGGAAAAGAAAAGTCAAGTCTGAATACATGCGCCTCCGGCAGCTCAAGAGGTTCCAGGCGAACATGGGGGCTAAGGTAGGGACGGGACGGCAGCCGAAGGGTCGCTCCCGGCGCTTCGTGTCACCCTCCGGTGTTTGAGCAGCTTCGGGTGGGTGCTTCGGCCTGTGAGCTGAGCCGGTGTGTGCTGTGAGCTGAGCCGGTGTGTGCTGTGAGCTGAGCCGGTGTGTGCTGTGAGCTGAGCCGGTGTGCGTTGTGAGCTGACACGCTGTGCGTTGTGAGCTGACACGCTGTATTGGGGTTGCGAGGTGTGTAAGCTGGAGGAGAAACTGCTGCTCCTCACGCTGCGTTACCGGCGCGGAGCCGCGCGGCCGGCGGCTGTCGTGTCTGTTGGCCGAGCTCCTCACTCTTGTTCGTTGGAGTCTCTCCCTGCGGGGCCCCGCTCGGTGCGGGTGGGCTCGGGTCACTTCCTCTGCTGCTCCTCTCCTTGGCGGGCAGGGTTTTGGAAGAGGTCGGCTGGGATCAGGAGTTGTCAGGAGCTGCTGACTGTTGGGTAGCTTTTCAGCACAGTTTTGTAGCAGTGCTGAGCTTGATTAGAATTCCTTCTAATGAGTATCGTCAGTTTGAAGTGCTCTGCCTTGTGTACATCGTGATACTTGAAACAAAATCTCAGGAGGGGTCTTAGTGTTCTCAACATGACTTCTTAAATTTTGAGTGCTGCTCTCTCTCATTTCAGGCTCTGTTTGTGGCCAACTTTGCAAAGGTTCATGAAAAGACTCAAATTCTGAATGAAGACTGGAAGAAGCTTCGAGTCCAGCCGGTGCAGCTGATGAAGCCGCTCAGCGGGCACCCGTTCCTGAAACAGGTCTGGGGAGGAAAAGGGCACAGCGGCAGCAGGAGTGGCCGAGAGCCAGGGCTTTGCAGGGAGCCGTGAGGATGCGGGATCATTTTTCGTGTGTGCTGTCCTCTGTCTGTCAGGCCGCGCCTCACACTATTCTGGGATGCAGAAATGGGCAGAAAAAACCCCAAAGGCTTTTCCTGTGAGAGTCCCGAGGAGTGAACACGGGACTTTGCTGTATTTGTCCTTGAGCGCGATTCCCTCTGGCTGTGACGGCCCCCAGGGCGGTTTCCTCACTGCCCTCTCCGTACTCTATTCCAGTGCACTGTCGAGAGCATTTTCCCAGGATTCCCAAGCCAGACGCTGTACATGAGGACCCTGAACACGGTGGCACTGGTGCCCATTATGTACTCCTGGTCCCCTCTTCAGCAGAACTTCATGGTATGTAGGAAGGCTCCGGGGTACAAGGTCTTGGTGCGGTTGGTGTGTTACTGTTACATGGTTGTGCAGCAATTGTGCTTTAACCTGCTCATTTCAAGAAGCACCTACTTGAGATATGACAGAAAGTATTGGTTTGGTTCCTTATTTTGACGAAGACTTCTATTTCTTAGGCAGGTCCTTTCCTATGTGACTGGATTACCCTGCTGGTCTCGTTCTAAGGATGCTAATGAGGATTAGTTCCCGTGTCATAGCAGTGAGGGGAGCGATTTAAGTGCAGATTTTGGTGTGGCCAGTTTGGGTTATTGTTAAAGAAGCAGGTGGTGTGTGGCTGGCCTGGCTCTGGGGCGGGGACGTGTCCTGGACCCCGCGGGGCTCTCAGCACCTCCCCTCGCAGGCTGTGATACAGCAACTGTAACGCAGAGAGTCCCTCGTTGGTGCCGCAGCAATGAAGGTCCAGTGTCCTCGCTCCTGTGGTTAACAGGAACGCTCCTCAGCTTTGGCTGGGTTCCTCCGGGGAGCGAGTTACCAGTTTGCCTTTCATGGCTCCAGTTCTACTCTGCCTTGAACACAATTGCTCTGACGTTTTCTGGCTGTTTATTGTTCTTGGCAGCGCATCCGTTTCTGCCTTGGAGGCACTGCTCTTCTCTTGAAAAGCAAATGCCACTTTAGGGGTCAGAGTTGGGCTGCTGACGTGGGATAACGATGAAATGTCAGTGATGAGACATGAGGCTGCAGCCGGGGAGGCTGAACTCTGCCCTGTGCCGCCAGCGGGTGCGAACAGGCAGGAGCAGCGCCGGGCTGGGATCCACACGTGCGGGTGCTCTGAATCGTGCCGCATCTTTTTCAGGTGGAGGATGAAACTGTTCTGTGCAATATCCCTTACATGGGAGATGAGGTGAAGGAAGAAGATGAAACTTTCATTGAAGAACTTATTAATAACTATGACGGGAAGGTTCATGGAGAGGAAGGTAACCTGGGAGCAGTCAGCGCTGCCCACTCGGGCTCTTACAAATAACATAGCAAAGTAGTTCAGAAATCAAGAGGTGGCAGCAGTAACCAGCTTTTCTGTGGGAGCTCTTAGAGCAGAAAACCAGGAGCCTTTGGGCTGTCCGTGGGCAAGGACACAGTCTTGCCTTTTGATATCCCGCTCCCTTCTAGGCCCAGGGGCTCTGGAGCTGATGCTCGTGTTCTCAGAAGGTCACAGGCGTGCTCTGGGATGTGAAAAATGTTCTAGAGCTTAGGAGGAGCTGAGCAACCTTGTTTTGCTTGTGACCTTAGCCAAGGCTTTAACCAATCTTTCCAGAAATGAAAAGCCTGTGTGTTTCCCTGTGGTGCTGCCTTCCCCGTCATAAAACTCAGCCTGGAGGGAGGAAGGCAGTGGAAAACCCTCTGTCCCCACGTTGCTGAAGATGATACACCACTCTTTTCACTCTCTAGCATTAAAATCCCATCTGTCCCTACAAAATTGAGAGAAAGGTTCTGGTTGTTAACGATGTCGAGTGTCTGCCTTGTGATTTACCACCCTGAGGAGCGTGAAAGATGATGGCATTGCCACAAACCGACATCTCTGTGTTTCAGAAATGATTTCAGGGTCAGTCCTCATCAGCGACGCTGTGTTCATGGAGCTGGTGAACGCCCTGAATCAGTACTCGGACGAGGAAGAGGAAGGACACAATGATTCTGAGGTTAAACAGGAGGATGGGAAAGAGGAGCTGCCCGTCACAAGGAAAAGAAAGCGAATTGCAGTGGAAGGTGGGTTTGGCCGCAGAAAATGGGGTTATGTTGGTGACGTTTCCACCCTGCCTGCCCATGTAGCCGGCCACTGCCCTCCTGCCATCGCTCTCGGTTACCGATGTGTCGCGAAGGGCGGTGACCAGCACGGCAAGGTCTGGTGCAGTGGTCGAAAGCAGAAGAGACGTGTTGTTCTCGCTGTCCGCTGTGGACAGGGTAAGAGGTCACCAGCTTAAAGTGTGGTGAGGAAGAATTTAGACGAATCATCTGAAAAAGCATTTGATGGTAAGATTAGCAAAGTCCTGGGGTGTTATCTGAGGAAGCTGCGGGATCTCTGCTCTTGGAAGTTTTAAAGTGCTGATCTGGCAAACGCCTGCCAATAAGGTTGTAGGTAGATCTGATTCTGCTGTAGGCTGGATAGGTGGACCTTCCAAATCCCTTCCAGACCCGCTCTCCCTGTATTAGCGTTCATCTTCCCTCTCCTGTGCCACCTCAGTTCTTGTTGCATAGGGGACAATCTGGTTCATGGGATTTTCGTGTGGCCTGCTTGACCTCAGGAGTGCTGACTGGTAGTTTTCTTTGGTTTGTAGCGATACGGGTAGCACAAATACCAGGACCATTCACAGATGTAGAAAAGCATCGTCTGCAAATCTTGTCTTGGTAAAAATAAACAGTAATAGTCTTCAAGAAGTTATTAGTGCTCTGAAAGTGGCCGTGCGCTGCATCTGGAAATGCCTTAGCCTAGGTGCAGGAGAAAAGGTTTATGTGTTGTGCACTGGATTATGTTTCTGTCTCTTAAAATACAATCCTGAACTTAAAATGCAATCCCGAGCACCTGCTGGAGTCGATCTCTGTGGGAGAGGGAAAGACACGTTCACATCCAGCCTAACAGGGGTTGTCTCCCTTCTTTTTCTCAGGTAACAAGAAGTGTTCCAAGAAGCGGTTTCCAAACGACATGATATTCACTGCTATTTCTTCCATGTTTCCTGAATACGGCTTCCCCGAAGACATGAAAGAGAGGTAGAAGATCTCTTTCTTAGTACCAGTGGAAATCTGTACCTCAGCTGAGCCGAGCGCAGAGCTCAGCTGGCTGCACCAAGAGCAGAGCAGGTTTTGAACATCAGAAGCTGGGGCAAGGTCCTCCTGGCCCAGGTGGTGCAGCCGTCTGATGTGCTGTGGTAGGAGAGCGTGCACATCCACAGGTGTTTGTGTGTCGGACAGGTACCGGGAGCTCACAGAGGTGTCGGACCCGAACGTGCTGCCACCGCAATGCACCCCCAACATCGACGGGCCCTGTGCAAAGTCAGTGCAGCGGGAGCAGTCCCTGCACTCCTTCCACACCCTCTTCTGCCGCCGCTGCTTCAAATATGACTGCTTTCTGCATCGTAAGTGCGGCATGGCCGGGCGCTTCCGTAGAGTCCTTTTCTCCTCATTTTTCCTCAGTGCTTCCCATGCTGGAAACTTGTGTAGTGCCTGAGCTGCAGGCTTAGAGGGTGGTGCCTCCCCGGAGCCTTAGGGGCTGACAGGGGCCCAGAAAGCCCGTTAGAAAAGTGGCTCCTCTAGTTCCTCATGCGGAGGGTGAACAAACCTGTGTGGCCGTGCCCTTTCTCAGCACTGTTCAGCACGGCGCGTTCAAGCCTCCTGGCAGCCTGTGCCAGAAATCCCACCATGACTGGGCTTTTGCTTTGCAGAAGCTTGTCAGGGAAGGGCATGAATGGTTCACTCCACAGTCTGGATGTGCCCCCGTTGTTTTGTTGCCTCACTGGAACTTACAGCTTCACCTTAGTCATGTTCCTGTGGTTTGTGCTGCCAAAGCCCACTGGGTACCAATTAGCTGCTGGACCTGCTGCTTCCCAGGTCTGAGAGCTTCTTTGGAAAGTCACAGGACTCTTCCCAGTGAATTATTTATTAAAAGATAAAATATTAAGACCAGGTGGTAATTTTGTTTCAGTCTGAAGGCAGATCTTTTTCCTATGGCCTCTCCTTTCCAGCGTTCCCCCCCTGCTGCTGAGTCCTGTTGTGGGTTGGAGTGGGGCTAGCCAGGGGGTCCTGCGCCCCAGTCCCCACTGCTGGGAGAGCTGCTCGGGCTCCCAGTGACCTTTGCTGGACTCCTGCTGCTCCTGGTCCTTGCAGCATGGGGGGAGGCTCTTGGAGGATGCTAATAGTAAAAATAACTATTATTTTTTCAGCTTTTCATGCTACTCCAAATGTGTACAAACGAAAGAATAGAGAGACCAAGATCGAGCCAGACCCGTGTGGAGCAGACTGTTTCCTCTGGCTGGTACGTTCCTGTGTTGCTGCTTTTGAAACCCTGACAGAAGTGGCCGGGGCAGCCCTGCTCTGCAGAGCTCTGCGGGTCCTTCTCACGTCTTTGATGATTTTTCAGAATGAATTCTAATCCTCACTGGATTCAGGGGAGCATG
Source organism: Eurystomus gularis (assembly GCA_013400335.1). Taxonomy (NCBI): domain Eukaryota; kingdom Metazoa; phylum Chordata; class Aves; order Coraciiformes; family Coraciidae; genus Eurystomus; species Eurystomus gularis. The sequence continues at coordinate 322,342 of VZZY01001542.1, forward strand.
AATCCGAATGCAGACCTTACCAGATGCATATTTTAGCCAATCCCCAAAAAAGACTGGTTTCATAGCTAGCAGATGGGAAGTTGTGGTGACAAATGATTTCTCTGGACTCGGTGCACTCTTCAAGAAATGAAGCCCAGATTAAAGTGCTGGGGAAGGAATCCAGTATGTGGGGAAGGCTGGAACTGTGCTAAAAATGATCTTTTAGAACCCAGCTGCGTGACCGGGGTGCGAGCAGGAGCTTGAAGGGCTGGCTGTGGGGCGGTGGGTGTGCTTGGTGGTGTTGCAGCTGGTCAGCTGAGAGCGGGCTGTGGGGAGCTGCGGGGCCCGAGCACAGGGAGAGGCCAGAGCTTCACTGCCCAGGCAGGGGGCCGGGGAGCAGAGTGGAGGGCCAGGGCTGGACAGCGATGGCTCTTCTGACCGGGCAGTGATGCCGAAGGAAGCAGAGTGGGATGTACATGTGGCAGTGCCCGCACGGCGGGTCCTTCAGCTTCTGGTGGTGGCAGGGCAGGGCTTGTTCTGGGGCCTGTGGAAAAGCCTTTCTGCATTCCCTGGTCGTTTGCCACCCCCTGTCTTTGCTCTGGTTGCAGGAAGGAGCCAAGGAGTTTGCTGCACTGCACAACCCCCGGTCCAAGTGCTCGGGCCGGCGCCGCCGGAGGCACCACGTGGTGGGTGCTTCGTGCTCGAACACACCGGCTTCCGCCGTCGCAGAGACGAGGGAGGGCGACAGTGACCGCGACACGGGCAACGAGTGGGCCTCGAGCTCCTCGGGTATGATGCCAGCCCAGGGACGCCCCTGTCCCCCCCGGCGGTATGAGCAGCAGGGACGGTGGCACCTGGCAGCGGGAACTGGCCCTGGCTCCCCTCTGCTCCCACGCAGGGCTGTGGGGCTGCTGTGTCCAACTGGGCTTAGATGAACAAAAATCCACTTCTGCTGTGGATTCACTGCCCTCTCCCAAGAGGGAGGAACGTTGCCAAGCAAAGTGACAGCTTTGCTGGGACCTGCAAAGCTGAGAGCCCCCAGCTCCGAGGAGAGTGCCCGGACAGCGCTGCTCCATGCCCTTGTCCCTGTGGCGCTGAGGTGGGGCTGGGCTGGCGACCTGCTGGAGCGAGCACTTCCCCGGTGCCACAGATGAGCACCGAGCAGGGAAGTGGTGGCCGGGGCAGAACGAGCTCCCGGGGCTTCTGTACATCCAGGTCCCATCTTGGGCGGGAGGAGAGAGCAGCCTTCTCATTGTCAGGCCTCTCTGGTGCTGCTGCCCTGGTCAGGGGGCTCTGTGCTGGGCCAGCCCAGGAGGGGAAGGGGCACGGTGGCTCTGGTGCCGCCATGGTGCTGGCAGCAGGAGCACGGTGTGGGGCTGCCAAGGAGGGTAGAGGCGTTGGGCGCTGCTGGGACCCGCTGCTCTCGGGAGCTGTGACAGTGAGGGCGGTTCTTCCATGTTGTCTTTGGCCTGACTTCTGCCTTCCCTGCCAGAGGCAAACTCCCGCTGCCAGACCCCCACCAAGCAGAAGCTGAGCCCGGCCTCCTCGCAGCTGTTTGCAGTGGAGACACCGGCAGAGCCCGTTGAGTGGACAGGAGCCGAGGAGTCGCTTTTCCGCGTCTTCCACGGGACTTACTTCAACAACTTCTGCTCCATTGCCAGGCTGCTGGGCACAAAGACCTGCAAGCAGGTGGGTGCCTGGGGAGGGCAGCCCCTGCGGCGCCCGGCGCAGCGGCAGGAGTGTGGTGGCTGCTTGTCTGTTGTTTTTTCTTCTCTGCTATGAATCACCTCGAGGAATGTGTTGCATCAACACTTTGTGGGGTCAGTGTTATTTTGCAGCAGTGCTGCCGTTTGCAGAACGAGCCCTGCGCCTGCCCAGTGCTGCCGGCTTCCTCCGGTGCCTCGCCAGAGGCTGGGTGCTCATTTCCCGGGCAAGAGAAGCCACGGCACCCGTAGTCAGTGAAACCAGGGGTACAACTGCCTGCTTACTGGCCTCAGGACAGGGAGCCCACTTGTGTGCCAGCTTGCATTCCTTCCATTGATGCTATAGATAAGAGCAAAGTGAGTACCCTGAGCTTCATTCTTTTTTCTTTGGTAGGTCTTTCAGTTTGCGGTGAAAGAATCTCTTATAACAAAACTGCCAACAAATGAATTAATGAATCCATCCCAGAAGAAGAAAAGGAAGCACAGGCAAGTGTTGGACAAGCTTGTTTTGTTCTTAAAATGCCACCAGATCCACTGCGCTGTGTGCCAGCGCATTCCTGGTAATCCCCATCTGGCTCCCATCTGCACGCACGTCCCACTGTCGCACCGGGCTGTGGCTGCTGCTGGCCAGGCGCTGGCCCCCAGCCCAGCTCCCCGTGGCTGTGGCCCTGCCTGGAAGGCTCTGAGGCCAGGCTCAGTGCCAGGGAGAGTGCAGGATGGTACCACAGGCTGCAGGAGGGCCGGTACTGCTGTCCTCGCAGCAGCCTTGGCCTCGGCTCTCTGGCTTCTAACCTACTTCTGCTGTGCTGATCCCAGCGCGTCCAGTATTAGTCTGGCTCTAGCATTTGCCTTAAATAACTTCTGCTGTAGCTGCGTTGTTCTCATCTTTCTCCACTTTTGTGGCCGACCGGTGGTTATTAATGCATGATGCTGCCAGACACCCCTGTGGAATTGCCGGAATCGCCTGTCTCCTGCCGCCACTCTGGCCGGCGGTGCTGAGCTGTCGTGGCCAGCTTTTCCTGACAGCCTCACGTGTCCCCTCAGACCCTCTCTCCTCTCTTCCAGGCTGTGGGCTGCACACTGCAGGAAGATTCAGCTGAAGAAAGGTAGTGTTTGCTGTGGCTGCATCACGTGAGGTTTCCGTAGCCACTCGCTCGTGGGACTGGGTTCTCCACAGCCGGATGGCCGCATCCCGCTCTCCAGCCCTGCAGCAGCACAGGCAGGGAGCAGCTGTCCTCGGCTAGGCTCCTTGGGGTGTCACGAGCCAGCCCCGCTGCGGCTGTGCTGTGGTAACCACGGCCGTGCCGGCGTTCTCTCTGCAGCTCTCCGTGTGGTGTGGTTCGGCCAGAGGGGAGGCTGAGGTTTGGGGCACAGCCCTGCTGTCAGATGGGCTGTTCGGGGCAGAGCAGATGTGTGCCATGTGTCCACAGAGCTGGGTGGTGGGTCCCTGCCCTCTGCAGGCAAACGGGGAGTTTGCACCTTCCCTGCTCCAGAGCCCTGAACATCTCTGCAACATGCAGCCTCTAAGCTGGGCATTTCTCCTCTTGTTCTAGATAACTCGCCTACCCAGGTGTACAACTACCAGCCCTGCGACCACCCCGAGCATCCATGCGACAGCTCCTGCCCTTGCATCATGACTCAGAATTTCTGTGAGAAGTTCTGCCAGTGCAACCCTGACTGTAAGGAGGAACCCGGGGCTCTCGGGCAGGAGAGCAGCCGGCTCTCCTGACACGGGCTGGGGGCTGCAGGGCTGGGACCTGCTGCTTTATTCCTGCACTCGCCGCTCTGTCCTTCTGCAGCAGTTTGATTTGCAGTCTGCAAAGGCAGACTGTTCAAAGGCAGCTGTTCCGTGCTGCCCCGTGGCCCTCGGCAGCTGAGATACATCCTGTTGTTAGCGAATGCTCGTCCGTGTATCTTGGGTGCTGCTGGTTCCCCGAGAGCAGGGTGTGTGGCCAGCAGTTAGGGTGGCATTGGCTCACTGCTCTGCCATGGTTGTTTTTCCTCTCTGGGCTTCCATTCCCAGCTCTGCAGTGGACATAACTGCTCTTGCCCACACCGTTGGGGCTTCTAATGGTGGATTCATTACAGGTTATGACACAGCTTGGGGCTGGAAGGATCACAAGGTGACAGGGAGCCAATTTGGGCTCCAAGGTTCTCTGTACTGATCTGTTTATATTATCTGAGTAGTTTATTTTCAAACTGCACGTAATTAGCCCCAAAGGCAGATCAGCATCTCCAGCTGTGCGGGAAGGACCCTGTGCAGGGTGTGAGTGGCTCCAGTGCACACAGTGTGTTTCTGTGGTTTACTTCCAGCTCCATGGTGCCCAGGCTGCCTCGCATCCTCCAGGTCTCGTTGTGCTCTTAGTTGTGCTCTCCTGGTGGCTTCAGGGAGCAGGAAGGGCCTGGGGGCTCCTGTCTCTGCTGCCCAGAGTGAAGGGGACATAGAGCTCTTTTTTAGCCCAAGGGCACCTTCCTTCCATTAGCAGGGTGGTGGGCAGGCAGCGTGGCCCTTGGTCACAGACTGGCTTGGTTCTGTGCCCGCCCAGGGCTTGGCAGGGTGGGACCTGGGACAGGAGGAGCTTCGCTGGGGCAGGGATGCTGCTCAGAAAAATCTCAAGTGCAAAACCACGGGCTGTGTTTCCTGCAGGTCAGAACCGCTTCCCAGGCTGCCGCTGTAAAACCCAGTGCAACACCAAGCAGTGCCCGTGCTACCTGGCCGTGCGGGAGTGTGACCCAGACCTCTGCCTGACCTGCGGCGCTTCGGAGCACTGGGACTGCAAGGTGGTCTCCTGCAAGAACTGCAGCATCCAGCGTGGGCTCAAAAAGGTACTGACAGCAGTACGGCTGTGCGCCGCTGGCGGGCGGGAGAGCTGGTGAACAGAGCTCCCGCTGCAGGAGAGGCTGCCTGAGCCGCTCACGGCTGTCCGGGGGAGGCTGTCGGAGAGAGGAGCTGCTCTGCCCCAGAGTTCTGTAGCACCTGGTCTGGGTTATGGGTGTGAAAACGGGGACACGGGAGTTACATGAGGAAGAGTGAGAGTAAGGGAATGTAAAAAGCGGCTTTAGGGAGAGTCCTGAATTCTGCTGATCAGGGCAAGGCATTGCACATAAAAAAGGCAAAAATTAAGAGAAAGGTGCAAAGTAGTGGGTGTCAACTAACGTGCAGCTCCAGCATCGTGGTGCTATGACATGAAGTCCCAGGGAGCTGTGTGTCACCTTAAACCAGGGGATGCGGGATAGACGTTGCTCCCGTTTGCTCCGTGCCGGGGCTCGGAGCGCGGCAGCCAGCACAACGCGGCTGTTCCTGGCGTGCATGGCTGTGCCGGGAGGTGGGGAGCTCTTCACTGCTGCTTTCTACTCTGCCTGCACGTGCTGCGATGGGTGTGCTGGGAGGCGGTGGGCCTGCTGACCGTAACCGCTGCCCTTTCACCTTGGTTCCAGCATTTGTTGCTGGCACCATCGGATGTCGCCGGCTGGGGGACCTTTATCAAGGAATCTGTGCAGAAGAACGAGTTCATCTCCGAGTACTGCGGTGAGGTCGGTGCTGCGTGCTCGGGAGGCTGCGTTCCATGGAAGTGCTTCCTTCAGCCACTTGTCCAGCCGGGACAGTGTGCCTCCCCAGCCCGGCTGTGGCCATGGGCTCACTGATTAGGTTTAGAGATTGAATCTTGCACTGTTTTGGGACCCATCTCAGTACCTCCACGCCCTCCACTGCGGAGGAGCGTGTTGTGCATGTGCTGCTCCCTGGGAGCCCAGCCCCTGTCTCTGCTCCCTCCCTGGCGAGCTCCTGACTGTGGGGTGGGAGGGCAGGAGGGTGTTTCCAGGAGGCAGGTGATCTGCTTCTCGTGGTGATCCTCACTGTGCCTTGGGCACGGAGTCTCTCAAGGCGTTTTCCTTCTGCAGCTCATTTCACAGGATGAGGCTGACCGGCGAGGGAAGGTTTATGACAAGTACATGTCCAGCTTCCTCTTCAACCTCAACAACGGTAACTCACTGGAGCTTCCAGGGGTGGAGGACACTTGGGCTTCCTGGCAGAGGGGGCTGGGGGCCAGCCAGGCTGTCTCAGCCCATCTGAGCAGCAGATGGGCTGAGACAGTTTTCTTCTTTTTTTTTTTTTTTTTTCAAATAGACTTTGTTGTTGATGCCACCCGCAAAGGAAATAAAATCCGCTTTGCCAACCACTCGGTGAACCCCAATTGCTACGCCAAAGGTGAGATATCCCTGCCCGGTCAGACCCTGGGGGAAGGTTCTCGGGGGTCCTGCTCAGCTCCGGGACTGCAGCGGATTCTCCAGGGTCCCAGGTTACCCTGAGCCTGTGGCAACAGCAGGACTTGAGAGACCTGGACAGTCTCCTCCTCTCTGCAGCAAATCCCATTCCTGCTGGCAAGGGCCCCGCGCAGCTCTGTGGTGGCCCTGGCCTCGCAAGGGGAGGTCACTGCTGGAGAGTGGTGGGAGCTCCCGGTCTGTTCCTGCTGGGCAGGAGCCTGGGTACCGTGGCCCCAGGGGTGGCCGGTCAGAGAAAACGTGCTATGAGACCTCCCGGCCTGAGCTGGAGCTGCACGCCTCTGACATCATCTCTCTGATTGCAGTTGTGATGGTGAATGGAGACCACCGGATAGGGATCTTTGCCAAGAGGGCCATCCAGGCGGGAGAGGAGCTCTTCTTTGATTACAGGTGCCCGGGGAGCTGGGTGCTGGGGCACAAGCCTGACCCCGCTTTCGGTGTGCACGTTTGTGGGGAGCGCGGGTGGTCATTCCAGCGTCCACGATGTTCCTGTCTTGTAGGTACAGCCAGGCAGACGCCCTGAAGTACGTCGGCATAGAGAGGGAGACAGATATCATCTAGGCTCTGTGCGGGGCAGCCCCTAGCACACCTCGCTGCTGCACCTTGTAGGCAATGCCATGTTCGCTTCACGCTGACATGACTGCTGCTGTTCCCGTTGCTGTGTCTGTCACGAGTGCTACTTCCCATCCAGACGCCCGGAGAGAGACCCAGGGCAGGACCGTGAGCAGCTTTGCCAGCCCAGGGCTGGGCGGGCTCTGGAGCCTTATGCTGTGGGCTGGAGGGAGTCCCTGCGCCAAGGCAGCCGGGGCTTGGAGAAAAGCTGTGGCACAGGAGGAGGGACAGCCGAAAGTTCTCAGTCCCTTTCCATTTTCTGCCGACTGCTGGAAGAACAAGAACGAGTGAGGTCCCACCTGCACCGAGAGCTGGGGCATGGCTCGGGCAGAGGGGCTGGTGCTCCTCTCCAGCCCTGTCCCTGGGGACAGGCTCTGGTCTCGGGTCCTACCTCTTGCTGCCCGTTCTGCCCTGTTGACAGGACAGTGACAGGGCTGGAAGCCATAGAGATACAGCTGCTGCCACTGAGGCTATTTCTCCTCTGCCCCAGCTGGCTGGGGGACGGAGACGTCCTGGCCGGGGCCGGTGTGGCACGATGCAACAGCACTATGCAAAACGTCACTTTGGGTAGGGACACCACTGAGCTGGTTAGAGACAGTGTTATGGGGATGCTGCTGCAAGCACAAGAGGAGTCCAGAGGCAGCAGGAACCCAGGAGCCTGAGGAAGCTCTTCCAGCCTCTGGCATTTTCTTGTGGCAGGAGGTGGCTGGTTGGTTCGTGGTTGCTCTGCTGGGGCTGGTGCCTGGATCCTTCCACCAGGCAGCTCTGTGGCCATGAGGAAGGACTCCTGCTGACCCAGAGCAGGAGATGGGCCTCAGCCACCCTCAGCTCCTGACCAGGTGATACTGGAGCTGGTTCCTCCACCCTCCTCTGTCAGGACAGTCCCTTGTGGGAGGTGTCAGGGGCTTCAGGAGCCAGTGGAGCAGGTTCCCTCGGTTGCAAAGAACTGGTTGAATGTTGCTGTTCTGAGGTTGGATCAGGGCGCAGCAGAGCTGCTGCTGCCTGTGGTGACCTGGAGAAGGCTCCTCAAACACCTGCCATGGGGTTTCTGACACTCTGGTCCTGGCCCTGGGGATAAAGGGGAGATGTTCTCTGGCAGGGTAAGGTTTGGCCCTAGCACTCCATGGAAAGAGAAAAAGATAAAAAGCACTTTAATCCTTCTCAGCCGGCAGCTGGGCCCCATGTTCCGCTCTGGGGGTGGGGGGACATTGATGTCCCTGATGGCTGCTGTCCCTCAGCAGCACCTCTGCAAGGATGTTGCTCAAGGCCTGGGATGGGCAGTCTGGGTGAGGGGCCCTTCCCTGAGCAGGGGTGAGCTGAAGGACGGGGCTGTCCCCAGGGAGCTGTGTACGCTGCCAGCTGGGTGTCTGGCACTGATGTGGCACCGAGGGGGGCCGGAGCCCCTCACCCTGTTCAGGGGGCCAGAGGATGGGCTGTGTTTGTCCGGGGGCACGGCACAGAGGTGAGCAGCACCGGGGCACTTGCCCTGCTCCTTCAGGGAACTGTGGGGTGCAGCCCCATCCTAGCTGTGTGCTCCTCGAACCCAGAGAGGTGCTGGGTCTGCCCCAGGAGCCGATCCTTCCCTGGCACAGCCCTGTGCCATACATTTCCCAGCCTTCCACTGTGGCAGGCAAGGCTGTCACTCTGTCCTTCCTGCTGTCTGTGATGCCCTCCTGGGGCTCAGAGGGGTTTGGGTCTGTCTGGAGCAGCACTTGTCCCCCGGCACCTGCCTGAGCCCCGCTCTCCATCACCCTGACCCTGCTCCCAGCTCAGCGTCCTCTGCCACTTTGGCCATATCTGCACTATGCCAGGCTTGTGTCTGTGGTTCGTTGACCGTGAATAATAATGCACTTTAAAATTAACGTGGCTTGTAGCCTTTGTCATAATAAAGTGGTAGCGAATGTCCTCCTTTGGCTTGCTGGCCTCCGTGACCACAGGGAGCAGCTGGCAGCAGCCCGTCCCCTGCCCACTCTGGGCTCAGCCCGGCTGCTGCCTCAGCCGCCATCTCCAGCTGGAGCCCGGCAGGGCTCGTGAGCCGCCCAGTGCCACCAGCTGCTCGAACTGGCACCGGCTTAGGGCTGGGAGCGACAGAAGCTCACAGTGGGGATAACGGGATGTGCGACTGTAGCAGAGGGCTGACTGCATCCAGCCCCGGCTCTCTCCATCCTGCATCCCGCTCCAGGGTGGGAATTGCCGTGGTCTGCACCGGTCCCTGCCCCAGGCACAGGCTGAGCCAGGGAGGGGAAGAGGAGCTGCTGGAGTGAAGGCTGGGGAGTGTCAAACACCGTCATTCTGCCTTTATTTGAGTATCTTCACATCTCGTTCAACAAAACGGGTTTTTTAAAAATAAAGTGCCCAGTGGAGCTAGGCCTTTGGGTAGATAAATGCATTTCTGTAACGTCGTCTTACCACAATACAGCGAGTGAACAGGAGCTTTCCCTGGGCTGGAGGTAATCGGCAGGACCGGCACTTCGTACAGAGAAGTAGCAAGCTACAGACCACGTACGACGGCGCGCGGAACCGAACACTGACAGCAGCTTCCGTTTGGATTTTTATACAAACCGATAGAATAAAAAAATCAGAGTGTAGTAGAGTATCCAGCAACAAAAATGGTAGAAAGGATCTGTACCTGATCGTGTGAAAGCAGCATCTCAGCAAAGTGCGGAGGCGTCATGCGCGGCGGCGGCGCCCGCGGGTGGGTATTCGGCGGCCCCGGCGGTGCCGGGGGCCAGGCGCCGTGTGGCTGCCGTCGTGGCTCTGGCGAAGCGAGCAAAGCAGCGGGTCATCTATGCGCGGGCGTCNCCCTGGTGCAGGGGCTGCTGGCGTGCCCGGGGCGAGCGGGGCTGGGGCTCGGAGGGTTGCGGCCACGCTCCGGGGCCGGGTCAGTGGCGGCCGCAGGGAGGATCTCGCTGTTGGCGCGGTGCGATCCGGTCCAGAGGCGGGTGTTGGCAGTTGAGGTGTGCTTGGCCCTTTGGTCCCGCGACGCTCGCTCGGCCCCAGGTGTCTTCCAGGGCTGCAGGGGCTGCGAGCCCGTCCCACCCCTGGCCCTTCTAGTCCCCTTTTGCCTCCTCCAGGATCTGGGGCAGGTTCTGGTCCTTGCGCACCGCCAGCGGTTTGGCAGCGCTGCCGTAGTCCTGGACGGCCTTGGGCTCGTTGGTGTGGTAGGAGCCCTTGTAGCGGTGGTGGTAGAAGTACAGCAGCACCAGCAGAGCCCCCAGCAGCAGGAGCAGGAAGGTCACAACTGTGGGGGAGAGGCAGTGGTGAGGGGCTGGGGGGGCCAGGGGGTGCAGGACCAGGGCAGAAGTCAAAGGGACACTGGCTGAGCCCTTCACTTACACCCAATGATGATCGCGATCCAGCCATCGTCATGCACGTGGGGGAACTCTGTGGAGACAGAGCAGGTAGCTGAGTCCAGGCTGCAGTAGGGTCTAGTTCTGGAGCATCCCCTCCTCAGCTGATGCTGAGTGGCTCCCTCCCTGTGGGGGTCCCACCTGGCACCTACCTGTGCCCATGTACCAGGGGTCCATCTCGGGAGGGATGAGGATGGTGGTGAGGGGGAGCATGGAGGCGCAGCTCGACTCCACCAGCTCCCCGCGGATGCTGTAGGGCCGCACGACGCTGGTGGGGCGGAAGATGGCTTTGAGGGGGACAAGAGTGTTGAACTTCACCCCTGAGAGGCAGCCTGAGAAGCCGGGTGTGTTGTAGCGCTGGATCTCAGGGTCGATCACACCAGTCTCTGTTGTGGGCACAGAAGGAGAAGGCTCATCCTCCATGGAGGACAAGGACTGAATGGGGCAGAGGAGACTCCGGAGATCCCGGCATGGGGTGGGGGCCAAGGGCAGGACCCAGCTCACCCATCACGCGCCCCAGGTACAGGTTTTTGGGTGAGTCCAGCTTGCTGTCCACAAATAGGGAGAACTGCTGCTCCATGACGGGGAGATAGTCCACCTGCGAGGCAGGTGTTGGCATCAGCACCTGCTGAGCCTCCTCTGCCTCCTGCCACCCTGCCTATGCCCCCTCCCAGCCTGACCCTCAGCCCCACAGCCCCCCTGACCCCGTACCTGGGTGTACAGTGTGCGGTGCAGGCGGGTGATGTTGACGTGATGAGGCCTCCCGTCTGTCACAGGCTTGGTGGTGAGGGCGAAGACGTAGGGGCTGGTGCCCAGCTGGTATCGCAGCTGCAGGCTCCCTGCAGGCAGAGCGGGGCTGTCAGCGGTGCCAGGGTTCTTGGCAGGAGAGTCCAGCCCCTCCATAGGGCTGGTGACTGGCATCAGGGGGGAGGGGGGGTCCTGTGTGGCCCCGGTGCTCAGGGGCGGTCTCCAGAGGCTCTGGGTGAGCCCCTCACCATCATCCTTAATGAGCACGGCCATGTAATCCTTGACGAAGGAGCTGACATAGAGCAGCACAGCAGGTGCCGAGGTGGTGCTGAAGCTGAAGCTGACCTCCTCGCTGGTGAGGTTGTAGCCAGGCAGGGGCTGCCATGGGCTGCTGATGATGCTGGCAAACTCACGGGCGGCGTACAATGACATGGGCAAGATGTTGTACCGCACCCAGGTGCCCTCCTCAAAGTACCCACCGATGTCTGTGGAGGAACCATGGGGTAAGGGAAGCACTGGCTCCTCTTCCCCATCATGACCGCGGGGGTGGCCCCCACCCACCCTTGATGCTGGCAGGAGCAGCTGCTCACCGTGGTTGCAGAAGGGCCCATCGAAGGCAGAGATGCTGCAGTTGCAGCTGTAGTGGCTGTAGCGCTCAACGCAGAGCCCGCTGTTCTGGCAGGGCACCGGCGGGTCCTGGCAGCGCCCAGTGCAGTTGACCCGCACACCCTCGGTCTCGTTGGCCTTGCCCTCCAGGTTGAGCGTCACCCCATTCATCCGCAGTGCCCGCAGGCACCCCAGGAACGGGCGCATCTTGTGCTCCGCCGCGCCTACAGTGGGGCCAAGACTCAGCGCCCTGCGGCACACAGGGACCTGGGGACGTGGGGACATGGCTGGGGATTCTCACCAACGTAGAGGGGCCTGTCGAAGTCCAGGTGGACGAAGCTCTGTGGGGGGGCCTGCCGCACCACCCAGGGCAGCTTGTCCACCCGCAGCCGCGCCAGCTTGACATTGAGCTCAGCCTTCACCTGGTGCCACTCATCATCGTTCCAGGGCACCACAGATCGCACTGTCAGGTTCTCGTCCCCGTTCCCGATATCGTAGGCAAACACCACATCCCTGGTGGCTGCAGATTTGTGGTGCTGGGAGCAGTGCCTGGTCCCACCGCCCCCCATACCCTTTCACCCCCAGCCTGCCCTTACTGTTGAGCTCAACACGGATGTAGTTTCGGGAGCCAGGGTTCTCCAGGAAGACACCAGACTGGGCAGTGGTCTTGAAGTAGAAGGAGATGTCAAGGCTGTGGTTGGCCTGGAAGGTGGGGAAGAGCAGGGCTGCGCCCCTGTTGAAGGAGACGGTGTTCCAGGTGTTGCCTGCAGGGAGCAGGAGGGTTGGTTGGGGACAGGCACAGACCCTCCAGAGGTACAGGACCCCGCAGGCATGGGACCTTCCGTGGGTCTGGGCACTCACGGTCTCCGTAGCACCTCAGGGGCCCCAGCAGGAACTGGGCTTCGGAGCCAGAGCGGTTGGTGTCTCCAACCACAACCTGGGTGACAGGCAGGTGGTCCACGAAGGTCAGCAGACCCTTGTCTGTCCTCCTGCAAATGGCACATTGTTCAGAGGTGCCATGAGGGGCTTCTGCCCCTTCACCAGCCTGAACCCCCACCCGAGCCCCTGCCTGAAACCCCCAGAGCCTGTGACCCCTTGTACCTGCAGCCCCTGTCCCACAGACCCATCCCACAGACTCACCACAGCGCGTGGTCAGCGTCGCAGTTGCAGAAGTACTTGGGGTCAGCACAGTTCTTGTCCAGCCCGCAGGCGCAGCGCTGGATGCCCGGCCGCGAGCCCCCCCAGTAGTAGTGCCGCTCGTCGTGTCGGCCCATCCAGAAGCTGAAGGGCAGCCCGGCTGCGGGCACAGGGGAGGGTGAGGACATGTGGCACGGTCCCATGGCACAGCCCCACAGCATGGCCTCACGGCACAGCCCCACAGTGTGGCCCCATGGCACAGCGCCATGGCACAGCCCTGCTCCCCCAGCACTCACAGGGGGTGTTGAGCAGGCGGGAGCTGTAGCAGTGGAACTCGATGCGCTGCTCGCAGTACTCGGAGGCGTTTGCCAGCGCTGAGACCTCAGCCCAGGACGCATTCCAGTACTCCACGGCCCCCAGGTAGGGCTGGTCCAAGCTGGAGCCTGTCACTCGTGTGGCATAGTGGCGGTTGTGACGGATGATGGTCCATGCTCGGTCATCTGCGCGGACGGAGGAGCTGTTAGGACCAGTCCCCCAGGTCACCCCACTCCCTACATCCTGATCCAGCCCTGGTGCACAGGCAGGGGCGAGTCCCTGGGGGCACTGGGCAGAGGGACCTCGACACCCTCCCACTGCCCCCACCTCGGATATCGCAGTACACTGTGAAGGGCTTGAGCGGCCCGCTGCCATCCGGGTCGATGGTGTAGTTCCCTGAGGTTTTCCCACTGACCCGGTAAGCATCACACGATTCTTTGTAAAGGGCTGGAAGAGGGAAACAGGGCTGGGGTCAGCATGAGGGGGGCACCGGGCAGCAGGAGGAGTTGTGAGTGCCCACCCTGTTCCCCTGCCCATGGGGCCCCGTGCTCACATTTGTGGCAGGTCTCCCCCTTGTACCCAGTCAGGTCGCAGATGCACATGAAGTCATCCCAGGACTGGACGCAGCGGCTGTCGTGCTCGCACAGGTTGGGGGTGCACCTAAGGGCGCAGAAGGCTCCTGTCCCGGCACCAGCACAGCCCCCTGGCACCCCCTTCCCCAACTGGCATCCCTGTCCTGACCTATACCTGTCAGTGATGCCACAGACGTTGAAGTACACGTTGAAGTACTGCCCGAGCCGGTGGTGCACCAGCAGCTCCACATCCACAGGCTGCATGTCGACATTGAGCATCTGCAGGCAGCCGTGGAAGGCCGTCTGGTTCGACCAGCACCCGGTGACTGAGGCCGGCTTGGGGCAGCCTGCAAGGCACAGCAGGGTGAGCGGCTCCTGGGCACCCATCGTCCCCAGCCCCCGCCCCGCTGCCCACCTCCGAAGAAGTACTGGCTGCCGGTGCGGAGCTGGAAGGGGTGCGCCACTCGGAACTCGGCGCCGTCGTCATCGTCGATGGTCACCACAGCTGAGCCATCCCGTGCCACCAGCTGCACCGAGTGCCAGAAACCATCATTCAGGCGATGCCCTGTGCGGGGAGAGGAGCATGTGTGGGGAGGCACCACTGCCAGTCCGGCCCCCAGCCCCACACCGGCTCCCCAGCCCACCTGCAGCAAATTCCAGCTTCTTCTTGCCAAGCTGGGCAATGGAGACATTGATCTGCCCCTCGCTCAGCACCACCTCGAGGGACCCCAGGCGGTCAGAGAAGCTGGTGTAGAGCAGGAGCCCGGCGGTGTCCCAGGAGCGGAAGCGGAAGCTGACAGCCAGGCGGTTCCTCCGTGGGATCCCTGGCACCCGCACGTAGTTGTTGATGCCAGCAAAGGTGATGGGATTGTTCAGCTGGTCCTGGCAGTAGTGGCCTACCTTGCCCTGGGGGTGACCACGGGAGGCCATGAGGACAAGGATGCTCCTGTGGAGGGAGGCCCCCCCATCCCCCCATCCCCACATCCCCGGCCTTGATCGGTCCCGCTCAATCCCGTCTCCTGGCAGCGCCAGGCGGGCGCCCCAGGCCAGGGATGACCTTGCACAGTCGATGTGGCAGCACTCAGCTGAGCATGGCTGCTGCCCAGCCTCGTGTCACCCCACAGGGGGAGGGGAGCTTGGCCCCTGGGAAGGGGTCACCCCATGGCAGGGATGAGACCCTCGGGGAAAGGGCCACCCCCCCCAGACTGGACCTCGAAGCGGATATTGTGTCTCCGGTGCCGGGCCAGGTCGGCGATGTTGACTCCGTTGAAGATGATGTTCTCCACACAGCCCCGGAAGTTTTGCCGGTAGGTGAGGTGCTGCTTGTCCTGGTCAATCACCCCTCCAAAGAAGATCTGGGGCAGGGGGAGGGGGTCAGCCCCTCAATGGGGGACACTGTGGGTCAGTATCCCGGCAGCTCCCACCCACTGCACCCACCTCAGTGTCTAGGTTGAGCTGGTCGAAGGTGCCACGGCAGCGGAAGCGCTTGACCTCCCCATCCAGCGTCAGGTTGACGTAGTGGCCGAGGCGCTCGATGTGCAGTGAGTGCCAGTGCTGGTCATCCAGGAGGCTGCCCACCACCACCGTCGTGTGGCCCTCGCTGGCGTGCAGCGGGCTGCTGCCTGGGGAGGGGCAGCCTCAGCCCGTGCCCCTGGCCCCGCGCCCCCTGGCCCCCCAGCCCCATCTCACCTAAGCTGATGTGCAGGAGGAGCTGGGCTTGCTTGAGCTCCACCGTGATGTAGTCACCCTGCGCGCCCTCCCCGTGCATCAGCACCCCATCCTGCTCCAGTGTCTTGAAGTTGAAGGAGATGTCATCCTCGAAGGTGCTGATCCTCTTGGCCCGGAAGCGGTAGGAGATGGCATCATCCCCATCAAAGAAGAGCACATGGGACCCTGGGGAGAGCAGAGCAGCCACGTCACTGCCCGTGGCAGCAGGCAGGCGGCACGGGGAACACTTCTGTCTGCTATGGCTTACACCAGAACTGACTGCAGAAAAGAGTTCTCCAGGCACGCTGGAGCCATCACACAGGTGGCCAGGGAAAGGTCCCACCACGTGTAGGGCTGCAGGAGCCCCCAGGCTGGGTACTCACGATAGGGGCAGCCATAGAGGCCCAGGCGCAGCCCAATCTTCCCACGCGGGTTCCAGGCCACTGGGATGATGCGGATGTAGCGTGCAAGGATGGGGTAGTGCAGATCATGCCGCAC
This sequence comes from Eurystomus gularis, assembly GCA_013400335.1. Classification (NCBI taxonomy): domain Eukaryota; kingdom Metazoa; phylum Chordata; class Aves; order Coraciiformes; family Coraciidae; genus Eurystomus; species Eurystomus gularis. Next base: position 337,849 of record VZZY01001542.1, read on the forward strand.
CACCCCGCTCTCGTTCACGTTCCCGAAGAACGTCTGGAGATGCAGGGCCACTGTCAGCAACTCACTCTGGGCAGGGGGTCACTGCTTCACCCCAGGTGACCCCCTCCCAAAGGGCCCTCAGGGCATTCCCCTACCCAGTTGCTGCCCTGCTGGAAGAAGGGTTTCCAGCTGGTAGGGTGGTCTCCGTAGAGCACGATGTAGCGCGTCAGCCAGTCATAGGTGTTGAATGTTCCCTGCGTGGCCACCGCATTGATCCGGTGCTTTTGCATCAAGTCGATCTGGAGCCAAGGCTGCTTGTCCCGGGGGTCAGGGGACCAGCCGCTGGTGCCTGCCGGGGCGGGGGTGGCTCAGCCGGCCCCACAGCCCAGCACCCAACGGCTCCCGGCTGAGCAGGGGCCGCCTGCTCAGCCCCACCGCAGCACCTCGCTGTGCGGGGGAGCTGGGGGGCTGCAGGGCTCTACCTCACCCCCGGGGGATGCTGAGGGCTTTGCCATGGGCACCCGAGGACACCCCAGCCCCACAGCAAGACCTTGCCGGGGGCACCCACACCCCCCGGTCCCGTCAGGGGACTCACTGTGCAGCCGGGCAAAGCTGGCCGAGTAGAAGATGTTGTATCTGGAGGAGGCACCGATGGACGAGGAGTAGAGGGGAGCGACCAGCTCATCGTAGCAGGGTCCTGCCGGGACAGTGGGGCTGGGGCCGGGCTCGGGGTGTTGAGCTGGGCGGTGTCCCCGCGGGCAGCCCCCCCCAGCCCGGCCCTGCGGACCCC
>VZZY01001544.1:0-33515 GCA_013400335.1 Eurystomus gularis
CCTTGTAAAATACTAAACTCCACAATGTCATGATCACTGTTGCTGAGGCTTTTCCCAACCTTAATGTCCCCAACTAGTCCTTCTTTATTCATTAATACAAGGTCCAGCAGTGCACCTCTTCTCGTTGGTTGAGCCTTTTACCTCATGTGACAGCTTTCCTCTTCAGAACTTTACTACTGAAATACCAAATATTCCAGGCCACATTTTTGTCCATCTAATGTAGTAGAACACTGCACTCTGATACAAGTATCTTCTTGCCTCATATATGCAAGGAGAGTAAGGAAGGTGGTCGCCTTGTCTTACATGCCTCAAAAGCCAAAGCTAATGGGAAAGTTCATATTTCTGGAAGGGCCTGGAGAACCAAAGGTTTGGACTGAAGACAGTGCTAAGCAGACCTGTAACACTCTCTGGTACTCAAGGTTGATAGCAAACCAGCTGATGTTTACTGTTGTCCAAGCGATTACGGAGCCTGGCTTGTTGGGAGAGAGTGGGCTGCACTCTCAGCTTTTGTATTTTGAAAATTTTAGAGGTGAATATTTAATCAGAAACTGCAAGTAGTTAGAAGTTTATTCACTCTTGAGGAAAAATACAGAAGGTTTCAGAGAAAAGGCTGTAACGTAGTCTTTGGAAGAAAATAGGCAGGAGAGATACAAAAGCTAAAATGGCATATTTCTTGGAGAAATCACTGTTATATTTAAAGTAAACAGTATAAGTTTAGCTTATTATTTTAACCTCCTTCTTTGTTCACTGTGTTCTTATGAATAAATGAAAAATATTGCCCAAGCTGTTTTATGTCATTCTATTTATGAGCTGGCCATAGATCCTGGAAGATAATCTCGTAGCCAAGCTGATTCCAGCTGGACCTACTGATGTAGTAATGTCTGATAAACAAGCGGGTGACATAAACAGGTGTTCCAGTCTCAGAACAGGGTGAATCATAATTTTCCTCTGAGAGTTATGTCTCATTCAAAACACGTGAAATTGAAAGAGGTCAAGGGTACAGCTCACCCCTGCGAGCTGTAACACAGGCTCTCTGGCTCAGCTGGGGAGAGGTTGTACCTACAGGCACCTTCTTTGTTTGAATGTTCTGAGTAAGTTGCAAACCTAAATGGGCTTTTTGAAAATCACGCTTTCGCTGCTGTGCCAACTGTTTGTAATAACTGACTCCTACTATTAAAAAGAATTAAACTGAGAAAAAACAATTCATGTAAATGTTCTATTTTTATCATGTATAAAGCCAACAGATATTTACTGACAATTCTTATACTATTATGGAATTCTAAACATTTTTTGCCTGAAGCAGTTAAATTCCTTGGCATGAATTTAAAAAAGAACATTGTGGTCTTTTAATTCACTTTCTATTAATCTGTTACAGTATAATAAAATTTGGACCTTATTAGAGACAGAAATATCAAAAGTGAAATGCTTCCAAGATTGATAGTTTTGTAAATTGGTTTTAAGTATTTTGAATTTATAACTATCATTATGTTGCTAAATAACATTGACTCTGGAATGGCTGACGTCCTTTTGCAGTAATTCAACAATATTATGACAGCTATAGTTTTACAGTGAGCATAAAAATCAGTGAGGTAAGTTCAATGAGGTAAGGTTAGTGTTGAAGTTTTATTAACAAAAACTTTAAGTATTAGCACATGAGTTACAATTCCCATGTGTTTTCCAAACTTTGCTGGAACTGAACCGAATATTAAATTCTGAACTTTGGACTAGTTGCTTTAAACTACCTAATTTTAGTGGTAGGAGTAGACAAAGATATAAATTTGAATAAAACAGCTGTTAGGCAGTTGGCTGCATTGATAAGCTACACATGATCACAATTCCTTGTGGCATATAACATTCCACAAGGATGAGTTTTCAACTGCCCGAGGGAACCCTTAATATCTTGGCTACAATTTCTGGTTCAGCTAAAACCTTTTCTACTGCAGTTTGACCAGTCAGCATTACCATTTTTTTTTTTCTTTTAAGGAGCAGCATCATCTGGACTAGTGGAAAAAAAGAATAAAAAAGAAAAGTCATGATGGATTAATAGAGATGGTGGCTGGCTAAGCTGTTGGGAGGGAGGCTGGGAGCTTTAGGAAACCTGCAGGTGCTGTCGTTCAGGGAGTAAGTAGAGTGAGTGCACTGGATGCAGTGGTTCTCCCATCCCATCCCATCCCATCCCATCCCATCCCATCCCATCCCATCCCATCCCATCCCATCTCTCTCAGGTGGTTCTCCCATCCGTGTACAGAAGGACTGAAAGAGCTTGTGACAGCGATTCTGTGAAGTAAATGGTATGAGGTCACATGAGTTTGTTCTCCTGATGTGAACAGCCAATGCTGTCCCATGTTTATAAACCATCTAGTGTTGCTTGCTGTCTGTTCCCCTCGACTATGATGTATGCAGCAGCTTTAAACCTCTCTCCTTTTGTCAGTTCTTAAATACAGAAGCAGTACAAAGATGACAATAAAATTGGTTGTCCTTTAAAGAATATGCAGCCTGTTAGCTGTCAGCTCTATAAGAATGTAATATGCTGAATTAAGATGTAAACTAGAGCAACCGTGATACCCAGAGTACTAAGGGTGGGAATGTTGTTGAAATAATGCTTGAAAGTGGAATTTTCCTCTACGAGGGGAAAAAGCTAGCTAATTCACTCCAGTTTCAATTTGGAACAAGACTATAAAACCTATTGATAGTACAAAATTCAAGTGTCTGCAGCTGCAAAATGTGACCATGTTCTGCCTTTTCTGCCTTGAATTTAAAATCGATCAGATGATTTTGAAAGAAGTAAGTGTATTATACTATGGATTACCAGGTAGAGCCATTGCTTTGATAAAAATAATGTTTATCCCATCCGAGTGAAAAATCAGGGAAAAATATTATGTGGCGATAGTTTTCAGTTTATAGTTGTATTTTGGAATAGTTTTTTTTTACTAGCTCTGAAGTGGAGAGCGCAGTTGTGACATTTTAAAGACATATGGTATACTCTGTATACTTGCAGCTCAGTTCTCATACTTGCAAAAAGGCCTATGTGAGGGTATGCTCTCTGTACTCACAACTCCATAATTCTGTCTAGAAAATGGAAGTGACAGCTCTAAAAAACTAGTTCTAAAAAACAGCTGTAAAAACTAGTTTTTAAACTAGTTTTAATAATAAAAACTTAGTATGTTACATTTTCCCAGATACATACCTGTATGAATACAGGCACTAAGATCTTTAATAGAAGTTTGTTGTTTAGATTGACCGAAGGTAGCTGTATACTACACTGAGAAAGCAAACAGTAGCACAGAAATGGGCCAACAGCCCTGCGGAGCCTGTAGTGGTCATCAGGAAGGGAGGGAATGATCCTACAAACAGGGCAGAAGACTGGCTTTTGGGCACGGTGGCAAATTCTGACTGCAGCGTGTGCTGGAGTGAGGTGGGGTTAGGAGGGAGGTTGACAATGAGTTACAGTTTGCCGTCTCTACCCCAGGTGCAGTACTACAGTATGCTTAGTGCTTGACTAGTACATTCAGAATCAGTTTAGGAAAAATACAGCCAAACCTTTCCTTTAAATGTATTTATTTATGATGGTAAAATAAATAATTCTTAACAGTGAAACACAGTAGTGCTTTACTTCCTCATGGAGCTGCATAACGCTAAAAACACTTTCATAAATTTTATATATATATATATAAAATACGGCATATAAGTTAAACAGTTAACAGTAAGGAACTTTAAGAAATAGATGTCACTACTGGAGCTGTTCATGAGTGGCAGGTGATGACATGAAGATTAATAAAGTTCGACCTTGAGTTTGGCAATTTTTGCCACTTGTATGAACTTTTCTTTCTAAAGCATAACCCAGTTCTGAAGTTTTTGCAGTGTGTTGTATATTTCCAGAACAAGTGACAGAGTTTATTGTATTAAATAGCTGAAATAACTAGTTGCTGAGGAAAAATAAGTTAGACAAAATTAAAAAGCCATTTACTTGGACAGAGGTCTTTGAAATGCTTTGTGTTAGCTATCAGATCTGGTTTTGCTTTGTTTCTGCAAAATGATGGTGTTCTTCAGATTACCAAGTTTTACTGGTAAATGTACTGCCAAAGCTTGGGAAAAATAAGTCAAGGACTCTTAAAATTACATAGTGTTGAGTGAAAAGCCAAAGAGAGGGTTTTTGTGTACCAGAAATCCTTATGCTTTCAAATATAAAATTATATATCTGATGCTGTAAAATGACCCATGTTTAATTTCCTTTCATATTATATTTAAAATGCCATAGATATAAAAGGGGGAGTAACAAAATGGCAGGCATTTCTCATAATGTACTGGCATGCTCCATTTAGAATACTTCATTGTTATTTTTGGGACATGTGATTTCACAGTACCATTTTCAGGGAAGAGATAATTTCTAATATAGGCAAATTCATCCTGACTATAAATGCAGTATATTTTGCTTCTTGTCTTCCTTAAGATGAGGAACTAATTTAATAGCTTTTTGGTTTTACACCGTATGGAGGTTAATATTTGACTTATGAAATGATTTCATGCATGCTTAGCACCGAACAGATACCACTTAGGAAAAGGTCGCATGAAGTTCAGGCTGAGGTAGTTTTATTTTGCATTATGAGAAATGTAAAAGTCTTGGTTCATGGTTACTGAAGGCAGAGAGAAGACTGTAGGGAAGGAGAAAATGACTGACATAACCAATGTTCTTGTAAACCTCCGTATTGCATTCCTGTGAATAGAAAAGAAATCTGTACACTGAAGACCACACACTGTATGAGTTGCCTATTCAGTCTCCCAGACTGGCGCTGACTGGTTCTGCCTCTCTGAAAACTCATGTAGAGCGCTGATTTCAGAATGGCTTCGTGCTGTGTGTGTTGGTTTGGGGGATGATATATCTAGTCTGCCAAAGTACCTGGACTTCATTGTGTAGGTGGATTTTTGAATTAAAGTGCTCTGCTGTATCGATCTCAAGATACCTGACCAGTGGTTGAGGAGATGTAAGAAAATAGAGATATATTTGGCAGACGTCTTTTTTTTTTTTTTTTTTCCCCAACATTGGTGTCAGGACACTATCTAATCTGAGCTCCACAAAAAGTAGTTTCTAGAGAAGAAGATTAGAAATAATCCCATTTCCTGTACTTTTCCCCTGCAAGAAGAAAAGGATGGCACGGATTGAAAACCATGCTGTGTTATAAATATAAATATTATCCTTTTCTGATCTTTATGGTGAAAATATTTCTGCACAAAGGGGAGAAAAAGAGGGTGCATCAAATAAGATGTTGTCTTATAAAAACATAGGAAAATGTATGGTTTGCAGAAGATCAGTTAGAATCTCCATGGTCTAGATCGAAACATGGTGAATGCTGTGTCAGTAACCCAGGTCACTAGCTTCTTCTCATTATTTTTGAGAAAGATCTCTGTTTCACCAGGAAGGGTGAAATTCCTCATAATTCTGCGGAACTCAAATTCTAGCTAGAACAGCAGAGCATTTGCTGGCCTGTGGTGGGCTGGGAAAGAAGACAGTTAACCTCTTAAGTGTGACATTGGATTTGCTGTGACTTTGAGGTTACAGAATGGACTGTTATGGAAGTGCTGGAGTCCCTGACAGAGAACATGAGGTATAAGCCTGTCTTTTATATCTCTGTGTCGCAACGATGGCTGCTTCTTTGGTTCTGGAGCAGACAGAACCACTCACCTGCAAGAGAGGGAGTAGGAGTAGGAGGCACCAGGACTGGAATGGAGGATCTGCTGCCCAAGGCTGTGGTCGGACATGCCGTACTTCTTCCTTCTCAATGCTTGCACTGTCCTTGTGTGGCGTAGCGTTGCTAAGTAAGGTTCTTTGGCTGTTTCAAATCCTTTAGAACGTTTTTTTCTCAGCAAAGCTGCTCTTCAGTTATGCTTTAAAGCATTTTTTAAACTTCAGTTAAGCTTTAAAGCGTAACTTAAGGTACCAAGACTAGAAATTAATTCTTAAATGAAAACTGAGAAAGTCTTATATAAAGAGCAGTCTCTTGTGGGAACTGGGGTTCTAGGCAGAAGTTATACCACTTACATTTAAATATATTCAGATCTTAAGTCCATATGCAACTTTTATGGAAGAATGCAATTCTTGTTTATTAGTAAGTGCTAAAGAGTTACCATGGAGCTGAAAGAATTGATCTCTGTTGTCAACTATTTACATGAAGGCGTGTGGAATGATCCATTTATGACACCAACAAGGAAACAAAACCAATCTGTTTCTGCATTTAGAGTCAGTCCAGACAGCTCTGAAATACGAGGTGCCTGATACTTTGTGGCATGGTTGAGGTCACAACGCTTGTACCGACCTAAGGGTTTTCCTGTGGATGGCTTGGGGGCTGACCAGTGAAAGGAGAGGTGGAGATTGTGGCTCTGCTGTGGAGTTCCGTGTGGTTTTTTGGTGTGAAAGAAAGCCACCATGAGCCTTCTCTTGTCCCTCCAGGTTGAATTTTGTGTCTTTGTTTAGGGAATAGAAGTAACGTAGTAGTCGTGTTATGAGCTGGCTAGTGGTGAAAGGAAATGCGGAAAAGTTCAGTCATGTGGTGCTCTTTAAATAACAAGTGTGTGAGGACAGGACTGGGGGCTGAGAAACTGAGTGGACAGGGCTCTGCTCCCCCTTCCCACAGAGGCTGTCACTCACAGACTTGGACTTCAGCACCGTCTACTCATCCATTCGACCTTCCTTTTTGTGCTCCCAGTTTTTAATGCCTACAATCTCCATTCCTGAGTTGAATCTAGTAAGCTGTGATGACAGGGTGTGTGGGAAGAAATTTGTGAAGAAGAGTACGGATTGTCTGCTCAGCCCTTAGGGTGGGGACTTGATGGGTTGAGAAGAAAAGACTATTGCTCAATCTGCCTGGTTCAGCCGAGCAGAACAGAACTGCATCAGCACGTGTAAGCTACTGCGTTATCCCAGTCACTAGGGAACGGTGTTAGTGGGCTGTTCGTCAGTGAGTCTAATCACCTTCAGCTCCCTTTGGCTTCAAGCATTGAGCTTCTGCCTAGTGGAGTTGGAAATCGAGACTTGCAGTGCCTGGCTGAAGAAGAAACCCCTTTTGGAGCTCCTGCTGCATGTTATGACGAGCTTCTCAGCTGTGGCTTAAAGGCCCAGCAGAGATTTTTGTGATTTGACTTAAGGGATTGCTTTCAGACGTGAAGCAAAGAAGTGATTAGGTATAAAGAAGATGTGGTAATGAGTTTCAGATGAGGTCTTCTATGTTTCATTAAAGAGGTCTGAAAGTTTGCTGCTACTACTGTTTTTTGTTTTCTGACTTAAAAACTATCTTTGAATCTCTTACTGCACCCTGCTTACAAACTGCAAGATCTAATTACTGTAGTATTGTAACAAAAGTCTTAAAAATAAAATAAATCCAGTAGAATATAAATCTTTTTCCAGTGTATAGAAAAGCAATGAGCCATTTTAAGAGCAGGAAGAACATGCATTTTGAGATCCAATAGATCATCTAAATTGGTCCCAAACCAAGTTTTAAAATGGCATTGCAAAGACTTTTGCTTTAAATAATTTTAGCATTACAAAACTCACAATATAAATAAAAATAAATTTGATTTGCTGATTGTTTTGTATCTTACTAATATTCTAATTAACTAGGAAAAAAGTGCTTAATAGGTATGACCCATTCTGACTATTCCAACTGCAGAATTTAAAAATACTAAAATAACATTTATGCCCTTTCAGTTACTTCCATCTAGCTTTTTATTATAAATGAATAAACTGTATGAATTTCTAGGTAATGTCAACTTTAAACCCTTGTCCTTCATTTTTTGACGTTTGTATGTTTTTGGATTCGTGAATCTAAAATTTCTCACTTGCCTGACTTCCTGCAGTCTCTTGTAGATGGACAATTATTCTAGATTGCCACATCGTACATTTTTAGTCCAAACCTTGCCTTCTCAATGGCATTGGTTTCCAGAGCTGCTGAAGAAAACCTTTTCAGAAAAATGATCTCTATCCAAGAAAACCTGTCTTTGTCATAACAAACAATTTATCTTGGGTCTCTACTTGGCATGGAATGATAATGCCATTCTAATGACTTGCAAACACTCTGACAATTCTCCATGCCCGTGCTGCCACTTCCACGTGCTTTCTGCACTACATAGCATCTTTCTCTGGGTGGAGCAGAAGGGCAAACGTAGAAGTAGGTCTGTAGCAGTATTTTTAGTATCTCCCTCTTGGACTCTAAGTTTCGATGTGTTAACCAGCCTTCTGGAAAACTGAAATATTTCACTAAGAATAAACTCCTTGATTTCCATACCCCAGGCTTGAATTTGGGAGTTTGAGGCTGCATAAGGAATGCAGAATTGAATCCATAATACTTAACACTAACAGTGGGTTGGTTTTGTTGATCTCTCTCTCAAATTTTCATGGGTATACTATATTTTTTTTGGTATTACTTTATTTACAAGTTAACGTTTAATAGGCTCACAAAAAAAAAAAAACAAAAAAAGGTGTCTCTTTTGGTCTTTAAAGACATGATGTATGGTGAAATCTGCTTTTTACCCATTCCATTATTGTGTTTTAATTTAAGGAAGCTGTGACAAGATCTTACTTTCAAATACCTTTTTGAAAGTTCTTGAGAGCCAATAATCAGAATAGTGTATTAGAAGTTCTCAAAGATTGTACCAGTGAGCACCTTGTCAGTGGCTGCTTCCTCTCCACAGTGTGAAGAGTAAGACATTGCCAGTTGGAACCATACTTTACCTGACCTTGCAGTAATTACTCTAGGCAGTGCTTATGTGGAAAGGTATTATTAAACGGTACTAGGAATTTGAAGCTGTGAAGCAGGATTGCTAAATCGACTTGAAAAAAGTTGCTTTCCTGTCTAGCTCTTTGTTTCTTCCCCTATATGACATTTTTTTGGTGCGTTTCCACCTGGATCCATGTGTATATGCCTACCACTGTGGCCATGTCCATCTGTTCACATTGTGCATATTTTCCTGTTTATTGATTATACTCCCCTAGGAGCCAGTTCCCTCCTCCTCCATTTCCTTGAGCAGTACCTTGTCATTTAGATTTTCCCTTCTTGCCATTTTGTTCCTTGCTTCATAAAATGTTTTTCTCTTTTTTGATCATATTTATGCTGCTGTCCTTGAAGGTGGTAGCTGCTTTTTCCTTCTTATTTCCAAATGCTTTTATGAGTACCCAAGCGTTTAATTGCAATTAGCAGTAGAGCAGCTTATAGAAATAACTGTATACAAATAGTAACCAGCGTCAAGTGATCTACGGATCTTTTCCAGACCACCAGCAAGTATTTGCCTGATCATTATTTGAGAACCGTTTGAATTGTATTAATAAATTGTAATTGTTTATTAAATTTAAAAATTTTTAAAAATTTAAAAATTTAAAACTTAAATTGTATTAACAATAAAGTTACATGCTTGAGCATTCATACAGCAAGAAATGAGAAAATCTGGGCTACGTACACCTTCTGGGCTGTTAGAATGCTTTTGATTTCTTTTTTTCTTTTTTTTTTTTTCCTTTCTAAAAGTAAAAAGCAGTTATGTAATGCAGAGCGAATTGGTGAGGTTTTTATTACGACATTTCTGCTTAGGAAAATCCTTAGAATATCCCTTATTCTGTTGACAGGGATTTGTGCTTACTATGGAAAAGTACAGTAAGACCCATTTGTTAAGAGACTTATGCAATACACTGGAGAAAAGTGAAGAACCTCTTCATTTCCCTACTTGCTATGTCCGTGTTAAATAATTCTGTTTCTAAATTACTGCTCTGTGCCAAAACCTGTGTAGTAACTGTAGCATCTGAGAACTCCGCGTTTTCTATTCATGCTTTGGTGCTAAAAGTGCTTTCATTTTTAATCAGATTTTAACAAGTAAAAGAATGTCTTAGCCCAAGATAAAGTTGGAAAATCTACATATAAAAGAAATACAATATTTCTTAAGTGACAAAAAAAGTGGAATAAAAAAAAACCCAAATAAAATATGCTAATGATCTGTACTAAAATCTAAATATGTTTTATTTACTTGCTATAGGTTGATGCCTTGCGGTTACGATTGGAAGAAAAAGAAACCTTTCTGAATAAAAAAACAAAACAACTTCAAGACCTCACAGAAGAGAAGGGAACCCTCGCTGGAGAAATTAGAGATATGAAAGACATGTTGGAAGTAAAAGAAAGAAAAATTAATGTCCTTCAAAAAAAGGTAAGATCACTGGTGAAAGGTTATGTTCTAAAGCTTTTGAGGCACATTTAAAGGAAACATATTTATCTCCTCTAGTGTATTACTTTTAATATATTAAAAAATGCAAGGAGTGAGTCTGTAATAATCAAGTAGTTCTTCAACATAAAAATATGTATTACTGTTTTCCATGGGAGTTTTTCTATAATGCTATATCTTAATTATATTTTATCACAAAAATATTAGGTGCTGCAGTTTTCACAAAATTATTGGTGTTACATGAAAGTGCTAAAAATTATGATAAAATGTATTATTCCTCCACATGAGAGATCCCTATTAACTCTGATTACTACTCTTTCTATATAATGTAAGTAATATATATTAAAAATGTGTTGGACTGCTAAAACATTAGGAGACTGTTTTGTTTCTTTAAAGACCATTCTGCAGGGAAGACAAGGGGATTGGGAAGGAACCTAAACCAAGTCAATTATCTGCTTTACCTGTGAGGTAAAGGCATTAAGAAGGGAGGCTTTCTCCAAACAGCCTTATTAGTCTTATTTCTAATTTTGCACAAATTTAGCTAACTGCATTTACTCTCTTTGGGGAGTTGGATTTAATCATGATGATTTCCACCCAGGGGAGTGGGGAGATAATTTCCTGGAAAGGCAGCTCTGCAAGGGTTCTGCGTACAGTAGCAGAGTATTTATTTACCGTATCCTCCTCATGCTCACAAAAATATTTATGCCAGCAGGTATGTTCTGTGTGTTGTGTGTATCACTATCGTATATATATATGTACTTGTGAGCATACAGATAAATGGAGAAAAATTTCCTGACTTCAAAGACATTTTATTGTTACTTCCCCTTTTACAGCCACTCAAAGAATGTCTGCTCCTTATCCTCTGTTATGTAGGTAGTTCATGTTACTGTGGTTTTCTTCCAGGATTCATAAAGGGTTCACATGGTCTAGCTATGCTTCTGTCTGCAACTGGTTAAATACAATCTTTAAAAAACCAAGTCCTTATTTTCCAGAAATGAAGAAGATGGCTTTTTCAGGCCCAGGAGATAAGGCCTATCAAAACTTGAGTATACGTTCTTGTTCACTTAAGTCTTATTTCTGAATATTTACATTGTTGGCAATAATGATGATGTAAAGATAGCAATCTTGAAGCCTTTTATCCTATGGTTTGTTTTCTAAAAAAACCAAATGAAGCAACAATTTACAGTTGCTCTTGTATTTAGTTCTTGAGGAAACGGGTCAGTAGGAAGAATGTGGATTCAGCGATCAAAATTGTGTGATTAATATAACTTGTTACAGGGTTGTTAGCCCTATGTATCTTGGCTATGTGCTCAGATATATGCACCATACTGTGTTTTCCTGGTTTTAATACATCATGGCTATTTTATTAGGGCATGCAGATGGGTCTTGCCTCTTTTGCGGTTAAAATAATCACTCTTAAACCACACTCTCTCTCTTCACTACAACAGAGTAAGCACGTGTTTTGGCCTCACGAGCTCTAATATACAATGTAATAAATAAATCATGCTGACTACTAGGTGCAAAATCAGAGTTAATACTAAATTCATTCTTTAGAACAGGAAGTAGCACCTGATTTTTTTTTTTTTTTTAAGGTTTTTATTCTGGTAAATGTGCTTCTTCCGGAGATTTCTGAAGTTTGGTTTTTCTCCTATGGGCTAAATACTGGCTTTACTTAGAGGTTTACTTTTTTTTTTTCTTTTTATGAAAAGAGAAAAATAGTTCATTTACATGACATAAAAGTTATGCATAGATTTGCTTCTCTGAAGCATTTTTAAATACCACATTGTCTTATTAGGATTTTGGGGCGTGCTAACATCTACATATGATCAGTTCTTCATTACACCACTATCTTGGTTATAGGAAAAGAATACCATATTTGGAAAATAAATTTTTAAAATTACAGTTAAGTCACATTTTCAGCTTTGGATCATGATTTTACTTATGACTTGCTTACAATATAATTGGAGATAAATTCACTCACAGATAATTTGACTAGGGAAAAATTTGATTTAAATATCATCTTGTTCTACTCATCCCTTTTATTTAAATAAATCTAGAGCGTGATACTATAAATGATGCTTTCACAGTTACTTTTCATGTGCCTGGTGTACAATTCTTAAGTAGAGGATTCTGTAGATCACCGCTGGGAATCCAGGCTTTTAAATTCATCTGAGAAAAAAAAAACCCCAATCTACTTCTCTAGTTAACCTCAGTGTTCAGCTTCATTTTGGCAGTTCTTATCAGATCATGACAACTCATGGTTCACCCCTTTGAGCTCACCGGCATCCTTGGCAGCAGAAGCAATCTCATCTCTGGACCGTAATACTTGCATGTAGAAGGGAAGATGTTCATTGTCTGTCTACTTATTTTCAAGAAGCTTTCCTGGCATTACTGCCTTTCTGTTCTAGAGAATTTTGTCCTCACTAAGTGGTGTCCCAGGGCATTCATACCTCAGAGCCTATGTTATGTCAAAGGTAAAGGGAGCAAAGCTCCCTAGGCAGGTTGTTAATTTAGTCATGTGTTATTTCAGAAATATGTTGGACTATGTATAGCAGGAATTCCTAGGGCTGTAGTATTCTAACTGTAATATTTTCAGGGATTTTCAGATAGTCTAGTAGTGGATGCTGTGCTTTAAGAAAAAGATGGTCCAAAATACGTCTTTTCATTCTGAGTTTGACAACGTGACTTTCCAATAGCAACCATATATAAGGCTACATTTTGATGAAAAAGTATTTCATATATATTGATCGCAGTAATTTTATCCTTTATTTGAATCTAATTATGCTTTTACCCTTTACTCCTTGCTGGATTGGACATGCTTCTTTCACTCCTCCAGTTTTTGCCCATCTTCTCCTTCTTACATTTTGGGCACTTCTTCCACTGTTGTTTTCACTTGAAGGGATAGCAGCCAAACATTTGTGTTTTCAGTGTTTAGAAATTAATTAGTTTGCGTTGTGCATGTGTCCTTGGACAATCCAGTGGGTGGAAAGCAACGTGGACCATTTCATACCACAGTTGGGAGGTGGGACAGTTACTGCACCCTGTAGTGGATCGTGCTGCCTTTATGGACCTCTCAGGACATTGCCCCGCTGGCATCTTACTCTCATGAAAACCCTTTTGAGTGCAAAGGAATTGCTTCTAGTACTGCTGAAGGCCTCTCTGGACATATTCTTCTGAGTGAGTTCTTGTAATGCTTGTCTCCATTTTCTTTTTTCTGTGCAGGTCCAAGTTTTGTATCTGTGCATTTTTATTTACTTTTGATACAAGGACTTATGGATAACCAGATACTTTAGTGCCTTCGTTTTGGTGATGCAAGATAGATGATGGCTCTCTCTCTCTCACTCTCCACTCAGCCTGAAGTGCTTTACTCAACCTACAATAATATTTGTTTTAATGGTTGCATTCATGTAATTGAAGATGGGAGAATTTGTTTATAGTGCTTAAAAATGTTTCTGTCGGTAATAACCTGAAACCAAGTAGGAAGGAATATGTACACTTAGAAAGATGCAATTTCTCCTTTTATATTCTTTCTCTTGTGTACAGGACTGTTATCTGCCATGCTGAAAAATACAAAAGAGACCAAACGAAAACCAGAAAAGCTCCCTTTCAAAGTTAGAGCTATTTCTCCTCCCTTTTGTATCGCTGTTATACGTGGGGGACAGGACAGGGTCTGATGAGGGCTCCCTACCAAAGGTGTGGAAGAAACAAAAACATTGGCAACAGAAGAGCAGTGGTGAGTCCCACAGGATGGCGTAGGGGCTCACATAAGGCAACATGTTGCAGAAAAAAGCAATGGGCTAGATAATGTGCTGATGATGCATTATCCTTCTATGCGGTGGTTTTGGTGTAATTTTTGACCAAATTGAAAATCCGCCACACTATTCAGTATAACTTGCAGGCTTAAGAGAGGCCCAGCAGTGGAACGGCATGCATTTAGAGGATTTGGATCAAGGTAGATTGGCATGGAGTAATAATAAACTTATGTCAGTGTCAGAGGTGCGATATTACTTAATATTTCTTTCTTTTAGAATCTTTGGCACCACTGTTCCATTTTAGTGCCAGTAAAGTTGGGTATGCTGTTTTAATAGCCTTGTTTAACCTGGCAAAGCTAGTCTTACACCTCATATCTGTCAGCTTAGCATGCAGAGGGGCAGACCTCAGAAATCTTTATGTATTTCTTACCAGAATGTGCAAGTTCTATGAATGTGGCCTGGTTGTAGGCGGAAGGGCAGAGATGCTGAATTGGATTATGATTTTTTCGCATCCCTTTTTGCTCACAAATTTTCTCTTTCATACAGTGGTTATAGTTGTTGTCTTTTGTCCTCTAGAAATCTGTAGATATTTTAGGAAAACAATTATATACTCTGAAGTATGAGTCTCAGTGTTGACAACAGTACCTGTTGAGACAAGAACAGTGTAGAGGATGTGGACCTGGATCATATTAGGACAACAGCTTGTGGAAATTCTTTTGTGGGGACTGTTATAAAAGAACACCGTGTAAAGGGAGCTAATATAATATTCTACTTTGACTTGCAACATAACTTTTCATGTAAAATGTTACAGTTACCATCTTTAATAGTTTAAGCTTGGTGATTGATGAAGTGCTATATGACTGAGGGCCCTAACCTACCAGCTAATTAGCATTTGTAGGAAATGTCATAAAGTCTTAGCTCTCATGTAATAATGGGAATCCGTACTTGGAGTGGCTGCACTGCGCACACTAGGTGATATTGTCCAGTTAATGTCAAAATGTGTTGTGCAATTAAGTGTATGCATTACTGTTAGCTGTCTTCTAAAAAAGAGGAAATTTATCTAAGGTTAGATTAGGAGCATCCTAGCATAGACAAATGAGTCCTACTCTTGGACTTAGAAATTTACATCAGTATTATTGATTGATTCTGGCTGAGAACACTACTGAAATTGAAACTTCTGAATCTCGAATGGTCCAGAGAGACCTAAGAGACCAATTCCTGTTGTTTTATCTTAACGAGTAGAAAGTGCAAACATATTGCTGTTAGAAGATCCCTTTGATTTTATTTATTTTTTTTTTTTCCATGTTTTAATCATTTGGGAGCACTTTTTCATAATCCTGTAAAGAGGTCATGATGGCATGATGAAGGACATTCACTTTGTCAGATTCTATCAGAACACTGTAAATAGACTGTTATGTGAAGTGGGGTTTTGCAATTACCAAATCAGAGTTCTGTTGTATTTCTGGAGTGAGACGACAAATTCTGAACTAATTAGTCCTTCTGTAAAACAGACCTATGTTCTGACTGCAGATTACCAGTGCTGTTTAAAAAAAAAAATAAAAAAATAGGGAGCCATTCTGGTGTAACACGGAAGTTTTGATGCTTCAAAGCTGCTGTGGTGGCTGTTGACTTACCTATTATATTGAGAAATATTTCTTCTAATACTAGATGCTTGCTTTAAGGATATGGCATTCAGTGTACTGAGTATTAGAGAATTGTACTTGTTGGCTGCGTATGCTTGCAGCTTTGCCAAATCATGTTATGTTATTCAGTTAAGACAGCCTGAAAGTGAGATTGAACTAAATATAGCCAATTGTTCAACTAGGGTGGTGGTGTTATTTATGCCAATACATTTTCAAATCCTTAATGATTCTGCACAATAAAATGCCACCTTGGGACCCTTAAACTTTGCATGCAGTACACATTGAGGCTACCTGAGTAACTACAGAAAAAACGCAAGCCTACCTAGGGCAGCTGGTTGGATGCTCTCAGCCTCTATGCTGAGACTCTGGGAACAATGTCATTAAGATCACTGGCAGTGATCATTTTCATTTTCCTTTTGCTTCTTTAATTTTCCGTTCTTTGTAACACACTAAACTTAAGTTCTTAAAGGTTATGAAAGGTTACTGGAAATATGTGACTTAATATACGTTCACTAAAACCATAGCTATGAATTTAGGTGAGTCCTTGTACCTTGAAATTCATGATTGTTATAAAGTTTTCCAGTCTGTGATTCAATCTCCTGTCTTTTCCAGCTAATTTGCTCCCCACTGAAGCTAGAAGCCCAGCATCTTGTTATTCCACCCCCCTCCCCACAGACCTGCTTGCTACCGCTGCTTTTGTTCAAGTCTACACTTCAAAAGGAGAATAGTTGGATTACATGCTTCTGCTTACTAACCTATTGGCAAGGAAGCTCTTACCTTTTTAGGAGAAAATAACGGAATTCCTCAAATGAAGTTTCATGAGATTACAAAATCTAGAAACTGTTTTACCTAATGCCATTCTGTAAACATGGTAATTTTTAAATATCAGGTATAATGTAAATCACAGACCCTCAAGTAAGTGAAGAAATGTTGACTGCACCTGGTCTTGGTGTTACAAGTTGTTTGGAGATTGGCTCATAATAATCATGTCTAAGCAGGTCTCCTCTTTATCAGTGGCAGCTGACAAATTAATGAGATGGCTTGAAATGTTTGGAAGAATTCAGAAGCATCACTAGGTTTTAGTTTAAGTAGCTGAAACTGCAAGCATGTCTTAGTATACATTAATTATTAGCCCAACGTGAGGTGGTAGCACCTATGCTTTGAGATGGCCTTCACTTCCCAGAAAATCTTAGAAGCAGCAACCTGTATGCGGTTTTTCAAGAAACAGGGTCAAACTGCGGTTGGTCACACTAGTCTGGTTCAGGTACCAGTAATATGTATCTCTGAACAGGTAACAAAGGAACCTGTTTGTTTGCATGTTTGAAAATCCTAATTATATTTTAAAATCCTGAAAGTTAAAAGTAATAATTTGGCTGCTTTTGTATGCAACCTGTGGCAAGCTGAGCATTTTGGATATATAATTTAATTCATTTGGGAGCTATAGAGTAGCTATGGGGATTGTTAGTGAAAGTGAAACAAGTACTAGTTATTTGAAGAAACAGGCTGAAATAAGAAGTGTTGCATTGAAGAGATGCTGTCATGTATTTTTTTCCTCGTAGCTTTTAGCACAGTAGTATGATGTATCACTACATACATTATAAACATTATTAACTTCCTAAATGTAGTTATATATACAGAAAAGAGGGAATCAATTGTAAGATCTAAAATATGGTGTAGTACAATATACAAATGAGATATAAAAATAACTTATTGGGAAATAGTAAATTTGTAGATCACATGTATTTAGAATTTTAAAGATAAATCCTTTAGTATATATAGCACAAGCTATTCGAGATCAAGTTATGTTAGCTAGTTTTGAGTGGGTTCTTCACACACAGCTCAGATGAAGAGAATTGAATAGGTCAAGACTCAGGTCATAGCATACAGAAGTGTCCTCAGAAACAGTATGTCATTTGGAAAGTAGGACTGAGCTTATGTAAGGGTTTCACCCTGCTAGTATGACACCAGTGCTGTCAGAGAAGTAGGAAGCTGCTGTTCAACTCTGAAATATCAATACTACTTGAGAAAGAAAGTTATCTTTAAATAAGATCCTAAGTTTTATTAATGCCAAGAGAGCAGTCAGCTTGCATGCTGGGAATTTTAAGCTGTGTGAAGAGTAATATTTTCTTTGCAATAGAGATGGAGGAAGTTTCTTTTGAAGTGTGGTGCGGAAGAGCTAAATATAGAGTGACTGGGCAAAAAGGGAGTAGAAGTTGTCATATTTGGGAGGTGTAGAACACCACAAAGGAATTAGTTAGAGAAATGGATGACCAAAAAGGAAGGAAGGAGAATCACAGTTGCTTAAGATATGAAATATATTTTTCTGTGAAATAGTTTTCCAAGAAATGTAATAGAAGTCTGATTATAAGAATTAAAAATGAGAGTGTTATAAATGTAAGTGAGAATAAGTTTACATTAGAGAGGTATCCTGCTGTTATGACTTTTGTTTGAATTTTCAGTTGCTGGCTCAGAGGAGAGTGTGTATTCACTGCGCTTGGAACTGTGTCTGTGAGTGGCAGACCTGGCTGTCTCAACATGACCGATTCAGCTGGTTTTATACCTGCCAGCCGTTACCACTGAATCCTTGACAACTCATTTCAATGGCACAAAATCAGATCCTTCAAAAAGTAGCCCATGGACAAAGTTTTTCACAAATCCCAAAGGCTCGTGTATCTTATTTACATGCTATTTTCTTTTCTTGAAAGCCCTCCACGCTCCAAGTGACTGACTTGTGGTAAGGAGAAAGGAGGTTGGGTGGCTTCTCACCTTTTCTAACTGACAAGGGCACTGAAAAGGGGGATTCACAGGAGCACACTGCAGCTGCCTCGCTGAATCAGCAGCCATTTCTCTAGGTATGTTGCAAATGAGTATAGGAAGTACTCTCTGCCAGGCTCCAAAATTTAGACCCACTGGATTACATTACATTTTAGACATATTCTGCAGTAGAATAAATATATGTATCTTATAAGCACAGCTCTAGCTTCAGAATATATAAGGTGGCAAGCTGGGAATATGTTGCCAAGTAATACTTTAAAGTAACAGTTGGTTTATTCTGTATACCGTATTTTCTTATGCAGCATAACTGTGATTACACCAGTACTGGTGGGGATGTTTAACTCTTGTCTTCTTCCTTTGGGATACATAAGTTGTCACCTTCAACATAATCCTTTGTGAAGCTGGGAACTGCACGTCCTGTTAGGCTAGAATATTTGGAGATGCTATATATACTTCTTATGCTACACACATAGCAGGAGCAACTGTTGGTGCCACTGGTTTGGCAAGATTTTTGTTAATGCTGTAATTACCTCCTGCTTGGGTAAAGTGAGGATGTTATTTACAAAGTGGAGCAAACAAAATATTCAGATATTGTTTATTCGTTTTCGTTGGAAGTAATGCACCATTCATACTGGAATTTGGTGGATTAAGACTAAGTCTCAGATACTGTTCAAAGTTTACTAAGATTGCCTGTATGCAGAGAATAATGATAAATTTTGAATCTACATAAATGGTCCATGATTCTGTATCGTGGTTATAGTACGCTGTTTCAAATGTTCACTATACAGTTTTTACTGTACTAGCTTTTTATCAATGATCCTTACCAGGGTCATTACTAAATGATACAAGGTTTTTGCTAATGATCCTTATTCCTTTTTAGCATATTTTAGCTAAAAATTGCTAGAAAATGTTTCCTAGAAAAATAAGCTTATCAGCTTGTTAATTATATCCAGTAAAATCCATGAGAAGACAGCTTTTAATCTTGAGTGTTTCAGAAATGGTGCTTTTTATGTATGCATTTGAATCTATTTTGACTGAGAGATTAATGTTTTTGTCAGTCTGGTGCATGAAATATTCAATCACGACATTGCTAAATAACTGATTAAAATGTGATATACCATTCTGACCTTATCCTGAAATAAGAAAGCAGATCCCACTGCCTTTTTTCACCTTCTTGGTAGGATAGGCAGTTACAGTTGATCTGCAACTTGACCTAATGGGTATATCCAGGTTTGTTATATCTGGAAATAAAAAGAAACACTTCCTAAGAAATATAGAAAGTAGGCTTGTGTTAACAGTTGGTTTATACCAGTTTTGTAGCGTATTAAATTTCTTCTCTTCTGTTGGCATAGAATCAAACACCTTAATTTATGCATTGCTAGAGCTCCTTGATGTTGGCAGTTGTGCTTTCCTCGTGGTATTCCATTGCTGTCCATTTGACTGAACAGCCTGTGACTACAGACTCTAATACCTTAGTAAATTGGATATTTTATCACTTTTGGAAAAGCATCACCCCTCACCTTTGAGTGGAGCTCTTAGTGGCTTTATGACAGCATGAAGTTCAAAGACTTAAGAGCATGCATGCAGATAAATTTAATGGCAACAATGAATGAGAATTGTTATCTTCATACTTCTCCCTTCATATTATTGTTACCAGATGTAGCCAGAAGTCATGGTGCCAATTTGGTCAGAATGCTTTCATAATTCTCTTGTTGCCCAGTAGTATTTACTTCTTGGTGGTAGAATCAGCAGTGGTATGTTTGAATATGAGTAGAATAAAACCAACTTTAGAATGGGATCTGAATCTAAAGCACGTCCTTCTAGCACACCTGGCTTCAATTTTTAGCACCTAGCCAGGCACAGAGCGAAGATCAAAGTGAAATAAAGATAATGGAGTAAAGCACTTCTTGGAAAGTAGAAAGAAAAATAGCGTATCGTTGCATAATCTTTTATATATGGAAGAAATATAGGGCCTATTTGCCATTCACTTAGGAATAAATCTGCAGCAAATTTACTAAAGGTAATTATGCCAGTGTAAACCCTTATTTATCTGGGAGAAAAATCAGGCCTACTGTATTTATTGCCTAAGAGATGCCTCAGTTTGGCAGCAGAAATCTCCATTTGTGTCCCCAGACAGGCACAGAGTCCTTTATTGCTCTGTTTAACCCCATGCCAAAGTGACCGTACACCATGGGAACTTCCTACACGTTGTTCTCCACAGTGCCTCCTGCTGATCTTGAGTGAGGGTGAGAAGCTGCTAAAGGTCCACATGAATTTGTAAACTATTTGTCTTAAAGCAGCTGCTTGTTGATAGACAGCATTGGGAGTATGTAAAAGCGCATTTTAAATTTGAGTTAAATACCTGCTGTGACCTATCCCACAATCTTAATCTATGGTTAAGTCTTATTTTTTGTTGTGGCTGTCGTGGGAGCCGTATATAGCTTGATTTGAATGTTTATGTAAAAAAAAGAATAAATCTGTGACTTTGGAGAGTTTCAGACTTTTTTACATGTCAGGAGGTGGATGTGATAGTAAGCAGCAGAACAAATGTGAAGAACTTAAAATTACAGAATCTAGACTACACAGGGAGGTAATAGAAAACAGGAGTGCGCTAACATAATTGTAAAAGAGATCGTTCTTGTGAACTGTCCGTGGGAGCTCGTGTTCTAAGTTGTATTTGATTTACAAAACGTGATTTCTTGCATTAGGAATTCCATGTCCAACATTCTTGTTACTGATTTTTGTATACTGTTTTATGAAATGTAATGTAATTCAGCCTCTGCCTTGAAAGGTATGAATTGCAGCACCTTCCACAAGTTCCTATAAATTATTCCAACTTTGGGGAGGGGCAAGAAAAGCCACCTCATAGACAGCTAGCTAGGCAGCAAAACGAACCAATTCATCCCCTCATCCTTGTGAACTGCCTCCCCTTGGCAAGGCAGGATTCTTTCTCCTTCTCTGGCTGTGTTGCAATGCTGATGAAAACGTTTAATGCTGACAAACTTATCTTCTTATTGAGACCTGTGCTACAATTCATATTTCTCAGTGAGGGGTAAATCTGGGGGTTTCTTTGGGAGGGGATCTGGGGTGAGGGGAGGATGGGCAGTGCTGCAGTCACTGCTGCTCGCTGTGCCTGAAGTGTTCTGCTGCAAAACCTGTTAAACCCCTGAACCACAAAAGGGCACAGGAGCAGAACAGGAAAACTTGCATGGTTTTGGTTAAGTTTTAATGTGCTATTTATGGAATACCTGATTAACACATACAGGCTACCTGATTAACTGTTTGTACTAATGCTAAAATAAAAATTCTCTAAGTAGAGCATTAGCAAATAGTCTGTATATATGCTTAGTTCTGGAATAAGCTCTTCCCTGTGTCTCTGAGAGTTTTTTAGCACTGAGCTGGCCATCACTCAATCATTTAAAAAGTCTAAACCATTAGTAGTATCTGCCACCTTCTGAATGAGAGACACTGAACGTGAAAGTGTTGTCAGACTATTGCACTTTCATTGTTAAGCAATGCTCAAGGTTTTCTAAAGGAATTTTACAGTTAAAGTTAAGCACATGTTCTTGAGGAGGAAGCCTGACAAAAATCCAGTTCGGTAATAAATCTAATGCTTGCAGAACTACAGAGATAAAGTAGTCTATCTGTGTAATATATTTTTATATAGCCATCATCTCTAAAGAACTTCAAAGTGTTCTTAACTGAAAAGTCTTAACTCACCGCTCTTCTGAAGGTTTTATCTAGCATCTGTCAAGCCCCACCATGGAAAGGGGCACATGTTTCAGGTAGTAACCAACAGAAGTGAACGTGGAGCTACAAGGGCTTTATCCTTTGGGAGAGACAAGTGTATCTGACAGTTGCTGAAACTTCAGTGTCCTGGGTGATTCTTCAAGATAAAGTTTTAAGTATCTGACATAAAAAGCAGAAGAAATATACATCAGAGAAAAAATATTACAAGTGTGTTATCAGTTTCGGTATAGCATGAGGTCAGTGTCACTGACAATGCGAGAGCAGATGGCCTCTGAATGTATCTTCAGGATATTACAATGAATTTTCCTCTAATTGCCAAAAGGACAATTAGTGTTCTTCATGAATCCTTTCATCAAGTGAAAAAAATGAAGAAAGCCAAATGAATAAGGATGGCTACGCTGATTAATAAATCCAAGGCATCAAAGACCTAATGAAAGACTGGGTTGGGGAGATCAGTATTTCTGTGTCATAGATCTACTGTATAGTAATTTTTCTTTATTTTTTCTTAGTTGATGATTTTAGAATGAGGCTAAGTTATACATACAAACCTGCTGGTTTTTAGGAGGACATACCTGATAAAGGAAATTCAGTGAAAGATTGAAAGAAAAAAAAAAAAAAAGGACATTTTCTCAAAGCAAAGCCAAACTATCTTAAACACAGAACTACTTCAGATTATTTCTACATCCTATTCAGACATTTGTATAAAAGCATTGCTGTATTACCTTTGCTGCTATAGAAAGTCTAAACTGTTCAGCAGATGTTGATTAAAGACATCCAAGTTGCTGCGTTTAACATTTCATTTAAGTTTAATGGTGCTTTGATAGTTTATACGTAGAAAGACTGTCTGGCCTGCAGTAACTAATGGTGAAACTCAATATGGGCATTGTCTTTTGTGCAGCTATGGAGCAAATATTAAATTACATCTCATAGTAACAAAAATCTTAGTTCTCTGATGAACAACATTTTGCACACTTCAACTCTTAATTGATATAAACCTGTGTACATTGACCATATGTTAATTCAGAGTGGTTAAGAAAAGACATCTTTTAAAAAAAGAGGGCAGGGGCAGAGGTTATCCTTCTGCAAAGCATTTCTTTTGTGTAAAGTCATTACATTGTCCCTTATATATGAATATAGATGGCCTCTGTGACCAGGGTGCTAAAGGGAAACTTTCCAATAGAAAGGATATTATTTCTGATTAATTACTGCCCAACAGTTGAAGCTCTGCTGCTCTCTTGTTTGTTTTTTTTCTACTTTTTACCACTGGCACTTAAGGAAACTCATATAAAATACTACCATGTGAAACAGGATTCTCTATTACAAGCTTTTGAATGCAATTTCTAAGGGCAGGATGCTCTTCTGGTACAAATCAGCATAGCTGTATTGAATTCACAGAGCCATTCTTTACTTACGGTAGCTAGGGGGCAGGCCTGTTATTTCTACTTTCAATGTAATGTTTTTTCTCGTAGAGATTTTTGTCTTTTCCATTGAAAATTATTTTCAATTTTTTTTAGGGCTTCCCGCCTCCCTCTTCAACCTGTCTGCCCCCTTATTCCTTACTCTGAGAGTATGGAAGTGTAGAGTTTATTATCTTCCCCTGTTGATTCGGATGATGTGTTTATATTATTATTTAGAAAGTTTTACAGGCAATGCTGGAAATCTCTGAAATAATTTCATAAGGCTATAGGAAGAGTTATGTATTGAAGAGTTAAAGATGACAGAGCAGTTCTAAAGCACTGTACTTGCACTTTTTTCCCTTCAGGTGTGAAGTGTCTGTGACTGATAAGTTCTATGCAAACAATTTATCACTTAGAATTAAGACCAGTACACTTATCTGAAAGTCTCTGAATTAAAGAAAAAATACTAAGAGTTCTCTGTTTTCTGGAACCACCAAATAAAACTTACATTAACTCTCAAGTGAATTATCTATCTGTACTTTTGAAGTCTTTATACCAAATACATCCGGAACAGTCATCCAGTTCTATGTAAAAGGCCTGTTATAAAACTATTAATATAAAGAGACATATAATTGCTGTGATAGTGTAATTTATGGCCAGAGTCTTATAACAAAATTAGTT
This sequence comes from Eurystomus gularis, assembly GCA_013400335.1. NCBI lineage: Eukaryota > Metazoa > Chordata > Aves > Coraciiformes > Coraciidae > Eurystomus > Eurystomus gularis. The sequence continues at coordinate 24,193 of VZZY01001544.1, forward strand.
GTAGCATTCTGCAGTAAATGTTAGACATTTTCTATATGCATAATTTTGTATGGTCTGAGTTTCACTGTCCTGTAGAATAGTGTGATGTTTTAAACGTTCATTTATTTTGCTTTTGTAGATTCTTATATCTTTTGTAGCTTTCTACTGGAATCAAAACTATAGGAGTTTCTTAAATGAGAGATGGATTGAGTTTCAAATTCAAACCTTACAAAGCATGTTAAATATCTCTTTAAATTTTCCAGGGAAGAGAATAAAGGTGTTATTTTCTTTCACGCAAGCTGGTGATTTAAATAGTAACCCTGAGCCATCAATAGAAACATATAGTAGTGTTAGGAAGAACAAAACAGATATTCTGAAAGTATTACAATGTATATGTGCATAAATTAAAAGTATATGGAAAAAAACCGGCAAGATAAAACAGGAGATTACAGATTTCATAACAGAGTTTAAGTTTTGTGTTAATTCTTCAACTGGATTGTCCACATAAATGTATATGTATACATATGTATGTCTCGATGGAGCGGTGACTTTTCTAGTCTAGGAGGATTTTGTTATAAACCATAGTTCTGGATTGAGATTGAATATGGAAAGAGTGAATATAAGAGAACAAAAATAAAAGTAAAAAGGTCCTTCAAGTAATAAAAAAATAAATTAAAACCATTGATTTAAGTTAAATGAAGAAGTATGACAAAGGGTAGATGGGCAACTACAGTTAAGCTGATGGGGACTTTCTTGGAGTAAGAAGGCAGATTTTTATCTCAGATATGGCCGCCTTCAGTGCATTCATTTAGAAAACAGTCTTTAGTAGTTCAATAAGAAAAAAAAAAGAAAGTGTAAATATGGACCGGGAAAAAAGAAATAGTGACTAGCCTGAAATAGAAATTTGCAGTGTTGCCAGGAAGCTGAAGGGGGGTGATTAATATAAATTTAGAAGAGTATTTCAATGAGATATGGTAGTAAAAATTGCCAATATTTCTGCCTTCAGAAATACTGGGGAGCAGCACAAAAGATGATAACATCTCTCTAGATGGCCTGTGTCATCCCACCTGAAAAACCATGCTTGATATCTGACATCTCATTGTCAGAACAATGGTATAAATGAAAAAGGGTTAGACAAAAAGAATAGTTAGAGATCTGACAGGTACAAGTATCAGGCTAAAACTAATAGATTGTCCTTTTTTTATTCTGAAGATAGAAATATCACAAAATAGGAGAAATTATTTTGGACAGTGTAAAATTTAGAAAATGAGTAGCATGAAATCAGATTGACAAGGAGATCTGTTAAGTGATTGGACTGCCTTCAAATGGGGAAGGAAATTCAATTACCAGAGGTTTTTCGGTGCTAGGTGTAACATAGGCCACAGTCCTGGAAAGGATCTTAGAATATCTTAGTGGTTCCACTGCCCACAAGCAGGGTTTGAAGGAGATTCTTACAGTGAATGAAAACATGGTATTTTCTTTAGGGATTAAGACAGGCTTCCAGCCTCTCTACATTGCAGCTTGCTCAACCTTTTTGCTTTGAAATGAAGTACAGCTTGTAAGGTTTATGCCTGTTAATCAGAACTCTAGGTATTGGCTCTCTTCTGCAATTAAAAATAAATCCTTTTTCTGGATGTCTGTTTTCCTATCTTAGCAATTTTCATAAGTATGTAAAATCATAACTCAGGATGAGTTATGGTAAGACAGTTATGGTAAATTATTCCTTCTGTTATTTTTCCAAACTCTTTTTAGTCTTTTACTGATGGAGATTGTTTCAGCTTTACTGCTTTGTTTTCATTGATAAATACCTCTCATTAATTTATTAGGTCTGTATTTGCTCTTTAATAACTACATAAATGTTAACAACATATTATGTAGCAAAAAAAGTTTTATTTCAAAAGAGGTAATATGCTTTTTAGCTTATTTCTTGTGACACTTTAGACACCAAAACCTAAATCTGTTTTCAGAACAGGCTGGTCATCTATTTTAAAATTTTTGTTATTTTTCTATTTTTATAGATATATTTCCCTTTATATATCTGTGTATTTTAAAATAATACTCATCTTGTGCCACTTCCCGTTCATGTTATCCAGCATATTGATTTCTCTGCATTCATTACTCTGGAAGGCTTCCCACACTGCTGTCTAACTGGCTCTTGCTCTCTCTCGCCAGCTCTTGAGGAGCCTATTCTTACTCAATTGCCTTTGTAGCTTTCCCCTCCAGTATTCACTATTGCCCAACGCAGTCTATACAATTTATCTGCTGCCTCTCTCTTCGACCATCTGGTAACTTTTTAATGAGATGTGCTGTAATTTTTTATCTGGGCAGACGCACCCAGGTCTTCCAGGTTGATACAGACATGGTAGGGATGACAAGATATGAACTAAAAGGTATATCACTGTTCATCTTAAAGGATTTGTATTAAAAGTGTAAGTATGCCAAAGCAGTTTTTTTCTACATATGCATTTACATTAGAGTAGATATACTTCTCTGGCTTGCATATGACAGAGTGTAGCAGTTTTCCGTGCAAATTCTTCTACAAAAATTCTTGTATAATCTAACATGTCTTGATAGGCACCTATACCAAATAATACAAAACTGGCCGTGAATGAAAAACAAATCGTCAGATATCTTCAAATACCTGAAAGGTGGGATTGAGCAGAAAAACACAAGTTTTCGTGGTTAACTTGGGGAAGTAATACAGGTCCTATTTTCAGGTGCTTTCAACATGCAATTGGGATAGACTTCAAAAAAAGTTCGGCAATCAGTCATTACCCCGTAACATGTGAAATGTTGTGAGATGTAGGAATTCATAGCCTACCAACCCAGCATGACAGTCTGGCCCTGGATGTATGCAGATAGTTGATATGAGAAGCATCAGCATGTTAAGAATGAACGTTCACCTCTTCGTGTGTTGTAACTGGAATTATGTGTTAGTCTGTTTTGTATTATTATGTTTACTATCTGGAAAATAGCTATGGCATTTTGAATTAAATCACAACAGATAGAATGAGAGCAAAAACTTTTCAATGGATGTCTCACAAGACTGTGAGTACTACTAAGAGTCCAAGAGTCAAGCTGTTTTGTTCGGGGAATTTATTGGTCCTTGAAGAGAAGGAGACAGAGACTGAGTATTTCCAGATACACAAGTGGATATTATCAGACCAGGCTTCTTTTGGCTAGCTTCCTGATGAAGGTTAATTTTAGAATTAAGTTCCAGCTCTTTCTCAGCTGGAGTCTGGCAACAGAAGCCGAGCTTTCAGTCCAGGAGCTGCTTTCTGTGTGACAGCCTTCTCTTCTCTTGGCTCAGTTTGCCCACTGACCTGCTTTTATAGCCCTGTAAAAGTATCAGCTGGCTTGAGGGCAGATCCCTGCCCTAAGCAGCCCTAGGGGAGTTTTCTCCTCCTCCCTCTATGAAAACTCAGCATAGACATTGTCTTTCTTAATGCTTGTTGATTCCTCTGAATCCTTCCTGTAGCCATACATTTGAATCCTGTATTATGAAAGGAATTTAGAATCTCACAGTAAGTAAAAATGGGTGAAATATTTCCTGCAGTGATTGCTCAATAAAGCAGAAAAATATGCTTGTTTTGGAACAAGAAGAAAAGAAGGTATTTATCACTTTTGATGGCCGATTTTAGTTGCATTTGCCTCTACCGATGCAATAGCATGCTCTCAGTTTCTACAGATACATGAGATAGTAGGCTGATGTTTCTGATTATAGAATTAAAAAAAAAAAAAAAAAGTTTTTCTGGTCACTTTGTTGAAGATAGTGACCATAGAAGATGACTGCATATTCCCAGTAAATGATGGATGTTTTCTCTTAGTGATCAACAGTTCATAGGTTCTTTTCCTTCTCTATATCTTTTTTCCTCTCCCAAATTAAGTGTATGTATTTTCTTTTTTCTTTAGGTGAACTTCCAATCCTACTGGATTTTTCTTTTAGCTACCGTAATGATACTTTGTGCTTCTGTGCTGCTTTCCCTAAGATTTTACTAATACTCAGTTGATACTTTATTAAAAGTGAATAATACAGAACATTATAAAGACATGGGAAATACTTGCACGTTATGTGAGTAGATCTCTTGATCCTACCACTGGCTTCCTTGCGTTCTCGTTTAATCACTGGATAACATCTGTTCAGAAGCTTGATATCAATGTAAATTTGATGTCTTCATTAATCATGGCCTTTTTTCGTTGCAGCTTTACTGCTGCAATACTGTGGTGAACGTGTTGGGTGGATCATCGAGTGGATGGATGGGACTAAACTGTCCAGTAGCAAGAATATCTTCTAGACTTTAAAATATCCCTGTATTCCTAAATCGCTTGCTACTTAGGACAAATTTGCTTTAAGCAAACCTGACAAAACACTGGTAGTAGGTTACAATATAAAAGCAATTATTAGTTCTGTTCAGGTGATAAGAGACCTACAGGTATGTGTTTCTGTGTGAGCTAAGAGGATTTCAAGGGCTGAAATGTTGTTTGTAGAGCTCCTGTGGAAAGTGGGCTTCAGGTACTGCAAATCTGTGGAGACCTCATTTCTTTTCAGGTTACTGTGAGAATTTTAAAAGCGGTTGCTTAGTTATCAACTAATGGGAAAAGGAAATGTAGGAAATGTGTTTCCCTATTATTTTGTGAGTTCTGATAAAGTATTTGCAATCAAGTTTGATATATTGCCACACTCATACTGTATTTCAGACATTGTAAAAATACAAATAAAAGTATGAGTTCTTCATATTGCAACCAATTATTAATATTTAATAGAATCATAGGCTCATTTAGATTGGAAAAGACCCTTAAGAGTCCAACTGTTAATCTAGGTATAAAAATTTTATGTGAAATTTTCAGCCTTATTTATTTCTTTAAAGTGAAAGAAAAAAGCAAATCAGAGCTGAAAGGCACACTGGAAAATAAGTATCTGAATTCTCATTAATGGATTTGAAAATATCTCGAACTTTGCATTTTGAGAGAAAAAGATATGGAAGATATTAACGCAGAGCTTGCTGCCATACCTAGTAATTCAAACAGGCAGTATAACATCTACAGGCAGAGGAATAACCTGTCCTGGTTATTCTGTTCTCTTTTCAATCTGATATATTTTTCCTGGGAAGTCTTTTGTTGTGTGTCTCCTGTTTAGAGATGATGATAGTAATTTTTTGCAGTAAAGGCATTTGATGACAGTGGTGGAAGTGGCTGAAATATTTCAGATGTCAGTTTTCAGAAACATGCACACTTTGAAGTTATTTTAGCTCTCTGTATTGTAGGCTTGGGTTTTGTTCATACAAAAAACCCTTGTGTATATCTTGAAGTAGAACTAAATTTAATCACAAGAAAGCTTGAATACACCATTTCTCATATTTTTCTTAGGAATGTTTTTTGGCCTGATTGCTACTAGGTATGTAATGCTGATCCTTATAATCAAATTCAATTATAACTGCCCTTTTTTTTTTGTGGTTGATGCTGCTGCCCATGATTGTTACTTCTTCGTAGCTTTTATACCTCTCCCTTCTGGTCTCCTGTACTTTTTTCTTCATTCCTTGAAAATTCCCATCTCCAGATGTCAGCATCTGTCTAAACTCTTGATTTTGTTTGTCTGATGTTTTCTTTACATTTGGTTGCTACTGCAGCTTTAGCATTCAGTAGTAAGAGCATAATTTTTTTCATCCAAAGTACTGTTGTCTGTATTCTTTGCTCATTTGTTGTAATTTTCAGCTATCTCTTTTAGAGGCATGAGGCCTCTCCTCTTTGCCTGTCATCTTGCATGTCCACTTTCTCTCTAATGGTAACGTTTTCAGATGTTTTCTTCCTTATTCAGTTGCATAAGGAGTTAGCCATACATACTGCGTGCTTCTTTCTTTTGAAGAGTGTATGCAATCTCTCTCATGTCCTGTTGACATGACTATAATTTTACACGTTCAACTTCCTAAGTTGTTGCTCGTGAATAAAAAAAAAAAGCTGCCCACTTTTTTTCTGCATTATTTCATATGAGGTACAAACATATAATATGCATGTCCATTATAATGTTTTTTTTTCCATTAACATTTTATGTGGGTTAATTTGCAGTATACATTTTAATGCTTTATTTAGTACCTTAGTGACGGTTTCTGCAGCTTAACAAAATTGTGGAGATAATTATGTGAGTGAATAGCTTTCATAAACTCTTGGATAGTCCTTGAATACAAGTAGTAACTAGCATGAAGCAAGCGCTCTATTCTCTAGCTCAGAATTTCAGCTGAATTCACAGTGCTCTTTTTTTGAAGAGAATTCTTTCTAGCCACCGAGGAAGGCAGAGATCAAATTCTCATGCAGTCTTCCACAACTGTCTTTACACAGAGCCTTGTCTAACAAAATTTAGTCATACTTAGTATGTCATCTCAAGACTTGACATTTCTTCTCTATGATACAGTGCACTTGGCTTCCTTAACACATCAGTGCCCATTATAAGAGACGGTGTAAATCCATGGGATATAGTTTCCCTGTAAGGTCTTGGTTGACTGTTAATACTGGATAGTCGTAGCATCCTCTAAGCATAGAGGAAGGTATGTTTTGGGTAAGTTATTGATTTGTTATATTTTATTGGAGCTATTTTATACAGAAGTGTTTTAAAATTGCATTATATATGTTAATACAATAAATAATGTGATAACATTGCCCAACAAAGTGTGATGAAAAATAGATAGTAATAATAATGATGATAAATTGATTTCACTGAGGAAAAAAATCAAGTCACAAATTTGTGAATTGATGTGGTATCTTATATTGCAGTGTTTTTGTGAAGATACCAATTAGAAATTGAAGCCCTATTTTGGTTAAACATTGTATGAACTAACATCCTCCTGGCCCAAAGCACTTGCTGCTTTGTTAGATACAAGTTCCCATCTAAAGATTAACAACTTCAAACAAAGCAAAAGGGAAGACTGTTCTGCTATGTACGATAAAATGGGCACAACCAGGTGGTTCCTAATAATGTAAGTGTAGTGGGTAAAAAAACTGGCTTTGATGGTATAAGAATAATGAACAACCGTAAAAGTAAGTTTTCAAACCACAGTGTTAATTTGATGAACTGTGTAATTCTAACGGCAAAAATTTGATGAGCTGGAAGAAGCAGAAAATGTTTTGTACGGAACTGCTTTGGAGGGAAACAGTGTAAGTGTACCTCAGGAAAATACTCCGTTTCTTTTTTCTAGTTTCTTATTATGGTCTTATGTCTTCTTCTGTTTCTTTTTAAGCTTGTCAAGCACAGCAAAATTCCTAAAGATTAGTTTCTCTCCTGCTTGGATTATGAGTTGGGAAGGTAGGAGCGGGGTAATTACTAGCTCATACCACTTCTCTGTTGCTCTTGTCATCAGGTTAATGTGAGAGCTGATGTCTGAAGCTGCGTGTGCTTCATTAGCTCCTTTGTGACAGTCGCTGTGCAGTTTGAACTGTAGCCCTGAAAGAAGTTTCAAGAAAAAACTATTCAGACGGATCAGTCATCTTTTGTGAAACCCTTACAGAGCCATTGATTCAGACTGCTTTGTCTTTGGGCACACACCGTATCCGTGGTTGGAAATGTTGCTTTATGTATCCTAAAGGATTATGTAAAATTTTGGACAGCTTCACAAATACCTTTCTGTCTCTGATTTAGTAATCCACTGTCATATTGACAGTGTAGGGTTGAGTGGGTCACGTGCTTTGGGTGATCTATAATCTGCTATTTAAGAAGGTCTTGTGGGGCAACATAATGAAAGAATATAAAGCTAAAAGGTACTATTGAACCAAGAGTGATTTTATAATCAGAAGTAAGTACAGTGATGCTGTAGTACTCCAATTTGAAAAATACAAATTTGGAAGGTGGTTAACAGAAAGGCACTCTGGAAATATTTTAAATTGAGAACACGTTGTTCAACAGGCAACTACAGGTACGAAGCTTTATTCCACTGGAAGTAATAAAGCGGTTTGGTAGCTATTGGCACTGCTTATGAAATCCAAGAGTATTTTAGCATGTCGTGGTAAGATTAGCAAGCTTTTTTCCAATTACTTTGGTAAAGCCAAAGATCAGTGCTAATCTCATATTTTAATAGATATATTTAGTTGCAAGCAGCAAACCTCCATTATATAATAGAGTTTTATATTACAGTAGCTTTTCAAAATAACATTTTAAAACTTGAGTTTTTGAGTATGTGACTTTTGAAAAAAGATTTGTGATTAATGCTTGTTTGTCTGTGTAGAAGGACAAAAACCAAAAGAAAAGTTAGTGGTACTGAATGATGAAGCACTCTTGGGGCTAGTCTACTCAAAAATAAAAGACAATTCTGCAATGTCAAGGTGTTGAAGCAGAAGTTGCCCTTCAATGAACTCGTTTTGTTAATTGAAATCCTGCTTAAACTGAGAAATATATTTAGATCGTATCATGAATGTTAGTGAAAAACTATATGGAGCCATAGCTTCCCCCTCTGACCCATAGGCTGCAACTTCAAATAACTGGTCTCAAGCCTACTATTTTTAAAATACTTTGACTTGATATTTAATAAGTGTTCATAATTTGGTAAAAATTTCCATCTAAATATCTATAATGCTTTCCAAAAACTATAGCTCTTTATATTGAGTTTTCAGGTAGTGATATTTTTATAGTTATGGCAGGGAAAAATTATTTCATTTTTTCAGGGTATTTTGTTACAGATTCTGTGTATTCACACAGACACACGAAAATGAATGGAGATGTTAGGCCATGTGTAGATATGTCTGTTTTACTGAGTCACTAGCAAAGCTGGTTTCATGTTCTGGGACGTACTGAGATGTTTCTGGAAAGGACCATATGAGTTAGAACATTTATCATGAGTCTTAATAATAAAAATCAATTGTGTATAAGTAGACATTTAGCGTATTTGCATTTGAACTATACCTATTTTTTTCTGTTTCAGTTTAATAGTTACATTTTTAATCTTTTGTTATTTGTATCTATGAGGCAGCAGCTGAAGTCTGAGAATGAATACTCAGATTTAAAGTAGTCATAGTTAATGCTCATGTTGGATGAATGCTGTTGTTTATTAAATCTCTTTTTCTTGTAATTCCGTTAAGTGTTTAAAGTACAATGTAACAGTGCTTGGGAAATTGTCAGTAGAATTTGTTTTCTTGAAATATGAAGATTTTTTTGTTTGTTTTGTTTTAGTAAGTAATGAAGATGAGATATACAACAGTTGCCTTTCCTCCTCAGTATTTCAATTTTAAATTTAAATTCAACTAATCCTCTATTATTGGTCTATTTTGCTGGAACTGACATGACCTCTGTTTTAATATGAAACAGATCTCAAGAGTTCTGCCTAGAGATATTTAGAATAGAGCATGTGTTGGTTTAGTAAGAG
>VZZY01001550.1:1311-22635 GCA_013400335.1 Eurystomus gularis
TTAAAAGCCATGTAAATGTGGTATTTAGGGACATGGTTTAGCAGCAGACTTGGCAGAGTAGGGTTATGGTTGGACTGGATGACCAACCTAAATGATTCCGTGATCCTATGAAAATTGTAGAAACTGCTTAAAAAAACCCATGTCTAGTAATTTAAAATTGAGTACTGAGAATGACGGTGCACTTTCTGACTTTTATGTGTGTTGATAAAAAATTTGTAAACTATGTGCTTCTAAAATGGAAAAAAACAACCTTTCAGATTCCTGAGTTTTTGAATGATGTAATTAATATCTGTGAGCCAGATATTATCATTAGAATCAATACAGAAAAGCCTCATAAAATTAATTATTCTTTTTGATACCTGTTGAACAGCAACAATAAAATGAAATATTGAATAGCTGCTTTTTACATGACCATCACCTGTCCTGTGTCCTGAATGAACTAGAAATTCTGTGCAAGAACAATGTTATAGCAATATCATTTTCTCTTAAGGCAAATGAACAGTGGAAGAGAGATTGTACTCTGCTTTAACTCTGCTATTTCATAACTTCTGACATTGTGCTTATGCAAGCTGAATTTTTTAATATGCTAGAGAAGAGAAAAAGAGGGAATTAAAGTTATAAGAGAATGCAGTCACAACTGGAAACCGGTACTGAAGACCTAAATTCTGTGTGCACAGTCCAAATTGTATCCTAAGTACAGACATATCAATGCAACTGAATACAGAGTTAGTTTCTGTATACGTTTAAGTGAAGCATAGAAGAATTAACAAGGGATCAGAACCCTGCTGCTCTTTTTAATTTTATTTGTACACAATCTTAATTTAAAAAGAATACATTTAAAACATATATGCAATACACCTCTATACAGAGAGAATAATTTTATTAAAAGTTATATTGTTATTAATATCATACTGTCCTGTTAATTTTATTAGTTATAGCACAGCTGGCAGCAAAAAAAATGTTTCTTCAACGTGTCTCAGCTAGCACTGTCCTCATTCAGCCACAATACCTTGGAAACAGAGGTCAGTAAAACAGGGGAAGAGCAACATGTTTGCTTACTTGCTGGGCATTGTAGACCATAAGAACTGGCATCTAAATTGTTTTGGGCATTTAAACTGGAAAGTAGCTATAACTTAAGGGAGGCATTAGGTATAGACAACATCCAAAACTAAGAGAGATACAAGAGTTTAAAAATCTTGAACAGTTCCATGGTATCTTTCCAGGCTGACATTTCCTTGTAGGTATCCTTCCATCATTTTGTAGCCACCATTTACATATATTTATTAATTAGAATGTACTTTAGAATCATTAAATCAAATGGGCTGCAAGAGAAGTGGGTAATAATTGAGGTACTAGAACATCACTTGCACATCTAAGGGGTATTAGTGATAGATTCCAATAGCAGTGATCTCAGTTCTGGTAAGTGCAACTCCGTTGATATCAGATTGATTACTGATTTACACCACAATTATAGAATCATGAAATGGCTTGGGTTGGAAAGGACTTTAAAGATCATCTAGTTCCAACCACCCTGCCATGTGCAGGTTGCGCAATATGTCAAAAGAAAATCAAACTACATTTTTTAATCTGCTTCCTCTAACTAGAAAAGTATATTGGAGGGAAAGAGTGTAAAAAATTTACTAGTTATCTACACAAATACCCTATCCTGCTACTAACGAGGTGGAGATTAGGAAAAGATGTTGAGATATAAGTAACTGTTAGGTCATTTTCACAAGTATTAAAAGTTCAGTCTATAATCTACTGCACTGTAATATAGTACATATGATTTAACATATGATGGTTTTAGAGGCCCTTTGAGGGATTGGAAACTTTATGGAACATTAATCTGCAATGAATATTACTTATGAGAACATTTTGCCTGCAAAAGTGAAGCTATTTCTTTCATGATTGGTGTGTGTCTCATTTTAAATTGGCTTTACCAGATAGCCTGTTCAAACTGCTGCTGGTACAGGTACATATATGCCAGGATGAAAGACCTTAGTGGCTTAGAGGGAACTGTTATTACTCTTCATTCAAGATCATCTAGTATTTATCTTCACCTTAAAAATAAATAAATAAATTAATTAATGAATGAATAAAGTGATCTAATTACTATAACAGAAATGTTTTGCTGTATTTGTGACCGATCAGTCAGGAATAAAGTTTGAAAACTTTCTAAAACATGTAGCCTCGTGCAGCACTTTAACAGAAAACTAAGTGAGAGAACCAAATTTGGCTCATCCATTGTATTACCTTCAAGTAATTTTTTTCTTAGATGATGTATGAACTAAGCTGTGGAATTTCCACACAGTTCCATGTGCAGCTGCCTGTTACATGAGAAAGAGTGGAAAATAATTTGTGCCTCCACAGTAACAATTCTAAGGAGATTAAGTGTTCCCCAAGACATGTATGCAAGGTATCAATATTTCCTTTAACATTTTTCTCACACAAGCTGAGATGCTTTTATCTCCTACTCTTGTCTGTATATGGGCAATATCTTGCATTAGGACATCTGAAATGCAAAACAGTGAACTCTCCATTCAGACATCAGCAAAAGGAAGAAAGTGGTCAACATCAAATATGTTTTGATCTGAAATACAAAAAATCACTTCTCTATTGCTTCCTAATATGTCTGTTATTTCCTACCCACTTATTTCACTTTATAACATTTCTGCTCACCTTTCATTTCTGTAATACTGGAAACCCAAACACAGAAGAATCAGCAGGGATCTATAGCAAACACAGGCAATAATAGTATATATATTGTTTTCTTAACATATTTTTGTGTTTTCCTAATCTAGAACCTTTACCATAATCTTCTCCCTTCTCAGAATTTAATTACCAAGAAATATCAGAGAAATTTATTTCTCACTGTTGAATCGCTTTCCTGTTTTCCACAAGGGCAACTGTTTGATGACACCAAGCCGTGTGGCATGGTCAACACCCTGGAGGGAAGGGAGGCCATCCAGAGAGACCTTGATAGGCTTGAGAGGTGGGCCCATGCCAGTCTCATAAAATTTAACAAGGCCAAGTGCAAGGTCCTGCTACCTGGGTTAAGGCAATCCCAAGCACAAACACAGGCTGAGTGGAGGGCCACAAAAATTATCAGAGGGATGGAACACCACTCTTACAAGGGCAGGCTGAGAGAGTTGGGGTTGTTCAGCCTGGAGAAGAGAAGGCTGAGGGCAGACCTTATTGCAGCCTTCCTGAAAGAGGCCTACAAAAGAGCTGGCGAGGGACTTTTTACAAGAGCTAGTAGGAATAGAATAACAGGTAATGGGTTAAAGCTTGAAAAGGATAAATTTAGACTAGATGTAAGGAAGATCTTCATTCTGAGGGAGGAGAGATGCTGGAAAAGGTTTCCCAGGAGAGTTGTGGATGCTTCATCACTGGATGTGTTCAAGATCAGGTTGGATGGAGACTTGAGCAACCTAGTCTTGTGGGAGGTGTCCCTGCACACAGCAGGGGGTTGGAACTAGGTGATCTTTAAGGCCCCTTCCAGCCCAAACCATTCTATGATTCTATGATTCTATGAACTGTTGCTGTTACTTGCTCTTATTTCTGCTTAGTACGTTGCTCATATCATGTCTCTTAAATCTTCTATCACCTACCATTTTACTTTATTTCATTCATACTACTCACTTCAGTTTTTCTTTCTATTCTGAGTTCATTTGATTGCATTACTTCAGCAAACTGCTGGCTACAACTGACTTAAAAATGAAAAAAAAATCTTCTGTTTTTTTTTTTTCCAATTTCTATCGAAATGTGGTCTTATCTTACAAATCACTAAAACTACTGTCAGTTGTAACAGGAATTCTTTGTCTTTACTTTTTTAATAAGAACACTTCTTTTAAGGCAAGATATTATTTTTCTTAAGATTTGTCTGCTTTCTTAATCTAAAACCGTATCTGAACTGAAAGTTATTGTATACACTGAATGTTTAGTAATTTATTGTTTAAAAAAAAAAAACTTCTCTGTCAAAACTGGACAGACTTGAGAAAGTTTGGTCAGGCCAAGGCAAAGGATAAGTATGTTGGTTGTACATCATGTCTAAAACAGCTCTTCACAAAACTCTCATTTAGAAACAGTGTGAAACAAAATCTGGCATAGCTTCCTCAAGATATCAGTCATTCAGCATGTCAGACGTCATTTCAACTGAACATATCACTGCACTAACAAAAGGACTGAGCAATTCTTGCAATAACGGGATACCACATGCAAAGCCAGTTTATCGTTCACACTTTTGTCCAATATGATCATTCAGAGTATATTTCTGAACATATGAAATATAACTTTTTCCCAAAATAGGGACATTCATCAAAGACAATAATGGCATTACCACTCTGAAGGTCAGGTATAACAACATCTTAACTTCCACTCTCTTTTGTGCACATTGAAGTTTAACTTATATCCAGAAAAGAAAAAATGGCTCAAGAGAAAAATGGAAACTCAATCAGCATATTCAGAGATATTTAAAAGGCTGAGTTTTGGATTTGGGAAATTAGGCACTGAGGACTTAACCTTGGCAACAGTCATGCATGTCAAAGCAGAGCAGTATCATAAGTAATGTATTTAAGTCGGAAGCTTTGGGATATACTAAGGTCCTACATGATCTTGAAGCTCACTTTTTTTCTTCATGTTCTTTAGCCTTTCTAGCCTTTCTATATTTTGTCTATTTATATTCTTCCAGTTCTGTTTCTCACAGTCTAGCTTGCAGTCTGAGCAGTGATACATAGTGATACTGACTGCATAGGCCACCAAAGAAAAGAGGTATAAATAGTGTATAATGTAAAGTAACCATGAGTGGGTCCTGTGCAACAGTAACAAAATCTTCAGTTCTAATGCTTTTTAAAACAGAAGAATGTTCCAGAAAATGAATACACTCACATACCCAAAGAACGATGTATCTCTGGAGATTCTTCTTGAGTAAAGCTTTGACTATGGTTCAGTAGTTAGTTCCTCCACAGGCAATGAAAAAACATATGTGAAAGATCCAAAAAGACAAGGCATCCCTCTCACACACTTGGGAAGGAGAGAGAGAGATTTCAAAGCTATGTTTACTGTACTGTGGTAAGCTTCACTTACATCATTTATCTCATAATCTAGCCAGATACATTCTATTTTTAATTACATAGCTTCTGTCTTATAATAAGAAGTAAGTATACCATTTCTGATACATGTCTACCAATACGTTACACTCAGATCCCTCACAGAAATGATTCATTGTGTATGCAAATCTCAACTTTTATTTCAAGTAACATTAAAGATCATTTTCAAAATAACTACACTGTTAAAGGTACGGATGAATACACAGCCATAATGAAAAGATTTTTTTAATGGGAAAAATACATAATGCATTCACTCTACACATTAAAAGGAAAAACCCTTAACTGATGACAGAAAATAATGTGTTATAAAAACATAATCTTTATTTAGTTTATTAATACGAAACGGAGTATATTTGGAGACTTTTGAAACTGGTTAGATGAAATCATTCTGTGAGGAATGCCTTTTATTTTTAGTTCACCATCCAGCCTTCCTTGACATATGTAGAGCAGTCAATGCTAAAAGAATGATGCTGATACGCACTACATGTAACTGAATACTCTTCAACAGCCCCCAAGGCAACTGGGACTTCAGCCTCCAATGTCCTTAAAAAATGAAAGAGTTATTCCATTATGGGTTTTTTTAATCCACCAGATACAGTGATGGAAGTGTCTGGAAAGCACTGCCTTTTAGTGAACAGGCGCAAAGGCTTAATCTGACCGTATAAGCTGACGATATAAGTGCTGTCATTCTAGCCTGAGCCCCTCCTCATGCCATGGTAAGAGTGTTGTGCAGGCCCTGAAATGACCACAGCTCAGAGATAAGTGAACTAACAAACACCTGGTTACACCTGACATCTTTCATGTGAAAATTCTGGGTAAAAACTCAAAGAGGACAAATGCATGTTCAGGTCAGCCTCATACAGAGAGTTTCATATGTGTTTGACTTACTCTGCACACGCTAAGTGCCCAAGTGCAGAATTTACAAAAGTGAATTTGAATTTTGTGAATGTTGTGCATATGTCTGGATCCTAGACATAACAAGCTTCCTATGTATATGCTGCAGTATCCACCTTCCTCAAAAATCTTATACAGAAAGGTTAGGACACTTACTAATATAGTCAGGAACAGAGAGTGCTTTCTCTCCTGTTCCTTCCTGTGAATCTATGCAGGCTAATTGCAGTCTAGAAAATTCAGTAAGAATCCTCTTAAATACCTGGAGAATAAATCTTATGAAGTCACTGATTGTAGTTTTAACATATGCTTTCAAAATACCTCCAGACTATGTAGATAATGAATACAAATGAACAATCTTCAGTTCAGAAGAACAGTGAGTAATGCATGCCATTACCTTTTAAAGGTGAGAACTTCTGTACCCTTACAGAAAGCTGAACTCATCCAAATCTTTTTTTTTAAAACATTCTCATAAAATCCATTTTTAAAAACTGTTTTCAGAAAAGGAAGTTCGGGTGAGACACTAGAAAAGGTTGCCCAGGGAAGTTGTAGATGCTCCATCACTGGATGTGTTCAAGACCAAGTTGGATGGGGCTTTCAGCAACCCAGTTTAGCAGGAGGTGTCCCTGCCCATGGCAGGGGGTTGGAACAAGATGATCTTTAAGGTGCCTTCCAACTCAAGCCATTCTATGATTCTATGAACACTGCAGCCCTAATAATTTCTTTTTTTTTCCTCCATTTCCCATAATATAGCATATTAAGTCTTAAATATTTCCTTTTTGCCTATAATTATTCTACTGCAGCAGCTACAGCCATGGTTTACATGAGAAAGCGATGTTAGTTGAATTTAATACATACTTCTCTGTATTTTGCTGCAAATTTTCCTGTAAAATGACAGGGTAGGCTTTCAACATCCTACTTCAGCAAATGCTCTGCCAGCCACCATTTGTCTTCAACAATGGCCTGAGAGCCCTAGCTTTTGTCTCAATGCCATTACACACACAGCAGTGAATCTGGTACTTCTGATTCATTCACTTATCTTAAAAGCATGCCTCTTTACCTTTTTGTTTCTTATTCATTGACTGAAATAAAGAGGAAAATGGTGAGGAATAAAAACCCAAACTTACTTTATGCACCATTACAATGTAGAAAGCTTTGCTAGTGCCCTCCACTTTTAAAAATTTTTTAAACCCATATAGCACGGTTTAAGTGGCATGGAGAGACCTGAATGAGCTCTTTCCAACAAGAAGAACTGATAAAGAAACCTCTGTGTTTGTAGGGTCTCATTGAAATGATGGAAGTGTTTTCTAATTGCTCTGGGAATGAGAAAGCCATCTTCTTATACACAAATAGTAGAACAGTAGCTGTTCTCAGCTTCTGACAAGAAAGTAATGGTGAAGGAAGTGGCACTCAGCACAGTACTGACTCATAGGAAAGAGAGCTGTTTGTCACCTACAAGAAAGGATTGTAGAGGGAAGTTGAAGTCCAAACTGAGTTCAACAGGCTTTAGTTAAATTGCCTTTAATGGGGTATGATCCAACCTTGTTTGCAAATATTTTACTCTTTAAACTTCTTCCCAGATACAGTAAAGCATAGCGTTGAAAAATGTATAATCTGACCAGCTGGAAAACATTGTGTAAAAGCCCTTGGAAAGAATGAGCAGAATGTGGTATGAAAAGATTTAACCTAATAGCACCCTGGACACCAAAAACATCATATATAATTTAGATGATATCTTGCTTTGTTAAAACTTAAAATTGGAGGAGGTATTCTGGCCAAAAACATTCAAATCTTGTCAGCATGCCACTTCAACCCAGATGAAAATCTGCTATGCTCAATGAACTGTGTTAAATTTACTAAGTGCGCTTTGCCATGCATCCATGATCCATTCCGGAAAATGTAGTCTTTTACTGTGACTATCATTCATATTCTAGGCAACCTTTGCTGCTTCTTTTTGCTTTACCATGTGGTTTCTGATCATAACCGTAGCATTATTTCAGTTTACCTTGTACAACTTAGTATAAACATCAAAATGTCATTAGGATTTTTTAAATACTGATAGGTCTGCTAATCACTAGGAACTTGCACCATGATGAACAGATTGAAATTAGTTGTCTGAACTACAACTTCTCCAAGTGATGTAAATTTCCACAAATAAGGAAGCCTCTGGCGAAGGCACATGATCTGTGAAAATTAAGTACAACATCTGTGTGCCCAGAACGTGGAAAATTCAGAGGGAGTGATGGAGATTATTGTCCTTTCATTGCTGAAATTTAAATCAATGTGATTTTCTTCTGTATCAGATAAAGAATAGCTGCTGCAGTATTTCTTATCTAGATGCTCAGCTTCTGCAAGAGGATAGACTGATGACTCCACAATGTGATTTTCTGTTAAAAAAAAAAACAACCCAGAAGTCAGGTTCTATTCTTAGGTTAAAGTCTAACATTGATTTATAATTCAACTAACTGGTAAAGGCTGTTTCCTCTGAAATAATAAAGGATGAACTTTTAAATACTCGACATTGGAAAAAAAATTGGCAATATTAATCTGTAAATGTCTATATTATCAGAAAATGGAAAATATATGGAGGTCAAGGATTTGACACCTATCATTTATACTGGGAGCATTGAAGATATCATGAAGCTCAAACATAACAGTGATTTTTTAATAGCCCTTTACTAGTTTACAGGTCTGCTTCTAAGAACTCTCCCTGAAGTATCTTTCTTCCCCAGCTCTGTGAAGACAATTATATCAGTGCCTACCTCCATTTATGCACAGCACCCCACCTGGAAGCAGGTGGCTTCTCAGGAACCCAAGTCTGAGACATTACTAAGGTTAGGGAGACTCATCTATCACTAACAGCTCCTCGCATGCTACTCAAACCTGTGATCAGTAATGACTTTGTCTGGGATTTGGCTGGGGGTGCACTAAATGTCAAATTCTTTTAGTGTATAGTTAAAGTCCAGCCAGCTGAATATGTCCAGACTTCCCTGAAAATGTGGTGATACACCACAGGCAGAAAGGTAATGACGAAATTCACCTCAGAAAAAAAGGGGATGAGCACCACTGAGTACAGATCTGCTGACGGCTTTTTTCAGAAGCTAGGAGGACAAAGAAAATGTTAGAGGAAACAATGAAAAATTAAAATGAACACAAAAAACTGAGAACTGGAGTAAAGGGGAGGGGGGAGATAAGCCTCTTTGCAATGGGGCCTAAGGAAGGACAAAAGAAAAAAAGTAGATCAAAATACTTAATGCTTTGTGTGTGAAACCAAAGATATATGAGGAAAAGACAAAAGGGGCTGGCAGCTTGAATATGTTATCAAACTATGGAACCATAGAGCTCATGATCGTGCAAAGGAGAAAAAGATCAAAGTATGCTAGGAGAAGGTTGGACTTGATGACCCTGGAGGTCCTTTCCAACCATAATGATTCTGTGATTCTGTGATCTATAAAAAGGTTTATTTC
Organism: Eurystomus gularis; assembly: GCA_013400335.1. Taxonomy (NCBI): domain Eukaryota; kingdom Metazoa; phylum Chordata; class Aves; order Coraciiformes; family Coraciidae; genus Eurystomus; species Eurystomus gularis. The sequence continues at coordinate 10,778 of VZZY01001550.1, forward strand.
AATAAACTAAGAAATCTGACAAATAATATCTCATGGAGAAAAAAATCTAAGTGAATAAATAATTAAGAAAAAGCAATTCCTCAATGAACTTATATGAGATGGCATTAAGAAATGACACTAAGAAATTACACCAAGAGATACAAACTGTTCTGACACAGAGGAAGAATAGAGTATAATAAAAAACCCAAATAACTATACTTTTACATCACACACTTTCTACAGACCACACAAAAGAAAACTATGTTTGAGAAAGGTGTATATAAAGAATATTGGGAGCATTTAACTACAACATTTAAAAAGGCAAACTTGAGTTCCAAGTAGCAATGAAATAGTATTATCAAAAAGAAAACTATGTAGAGGGTTAATTTGTTACTTAAGAAAATGACAAATTTAGTGGCAGGAAAAATAAAAAAGAAAAGATTAAGTAGGGGGTTTTTCCTCAGTTTTCATTAAAAAGAAGATACAGGTGATTGATAAGCCCAATACTAATGGCAGAGTGACAACATGTCTAGAATAGGGAATGAACAGAGAGCACTTAGATACATATTTTCAGAAAATTTGGACTTGTTGAACCTCATCCTTAATCCTAAATTGGATATAATGCCCCCTTCTAAGGTGAAATTGCACATTTTACAAGAAATTTCAAATTTTGGGGGAAGCAGCTTACAGCAGTTATTAGAAGCTGTTCCTGGATTTAATGATCTAAGAACATGATTTAGCACAGCTACAGCAGTAGCAAATGAATGCAGAAAGTCATCAAAGGAGTACGTTAAGTGTAAGTGGCCATATGTAGCCATGTGTATTTCTATCACACATGCATCTCTCTCACAGGCAGTCCAAACCCAAACCCACCATGAATAAATGAAAAAAATTTGGTGGTTTGAAACAAAATTGGAGGTCATTTTATACACTGAAGTGTTTTCATGTCAGCGAGTTTTGATTTTCTGTATTCAACCTTTCAAAAAGCAAATAAATGGCAATAAAACAGCAAGCAAAGATCTTTTTCCAAAGGACAAAAATGAAAAGTTACTTCACTGTTGCTCAAGCCAAGATTGTATTCCTGGAACTTTCAATGTTGAAAATAGTTCACTGATAACAAAGAAAACCTCATAAGCTTACTATGCTCATCCACAAAGATAAAAGTAGAATTTGGCTAATGGTACACTGGAGCAATGGCAATGCTGAAAAAGCAAGCTGTAAAAATTTCTAGGTGATGGTAGCAACAAACACTTCAGAAGAGATCAAAGCTAGTTGTTCTTTAAAAAGCAGCACAAGTATATTGTATTGAAGAATAAAAATACTCATTTAGTCATTGCTGACTACTCCTTTGAAAGTGTTTGAATCATTTTTGTGGTAACACCACGGCATGGATCTTGAATGAAGGAGAAGGAGCTACTACTGCATATAAATATGGATCTATTTAGAAAATAAATTGTGGATCAGTGAAAAGGTGTTGAATTAGCACTAAGAAACTTCAAGAAAATGCAAAAGAAAAAGAATTACATTAGATTTAGATGGGAAGATGAAAGCGATGCAATTTTTTCTCTATCAATTTTCATATTTGTGTGGCCTTGTACAGTTATAGTAACAATTTGTTCTGTGTGAATCATAAAATAATTTTAATAAAATTAGTGTTACAAAACAGCCATAAGTGCCAATTTACAGACTCACAAAATCATGGAATTGTTGAGGCTTAAGATCGGTCCCTCTGCTCTGCAGGCTAGAGCTGGTTGCCCAGGACCATGTCCAGATGGTTTTTGAACATCACCAAGGATGGAGATTCCATAACCTCTCTTGGCAACTTGGTCACCGTCACAGTAAAAGTATTTCCTTGTATTAAGATAGAATTTCCTGTTTTTAATTTACAGGCATTACCTTTTCCCTAGTCAGTGGGCACTGCCGAGAAGAACCTGGCTCCTTCATCTTTATTTCTTCCCATCAGATATTTATACACATGGATAAGATCCCCCCGAGCCTTATGTTTTTTCCAAGTTGAACAGACACATGTCTTTGCCTCTCCTCATATGACACACGCTCCAATCCCTTCAACATCTTTTTATCCCTGCCCTGGGCTCTCTCCTGTAAGTCCATATCTATCTTGTACCAGGGAGCACAGACTTGGACCCAGTGCTGCAGGCATGGCCTTAGCAGTGCTGAGTAGAGGGGAAGGATCACCTTTGACTTGCTGGATTTTGCCATACACTTACTGAAAGCATGTCACTGACACCTGAAAACATGCCACAACATCAACAAAAAGGATATAATTTTTTTACCTTTAACTTTATATTATAGATCTTTTATTAATCAGGAATGCTAAATCTTTTACTAATCAGGAATGATAGGATATACAAGGTTCTTTTGCAGACAAAATTGAGTAACTTATGTATAAGATCTTAAGGGAAAAGCCTTGCAGATGAATGCCTGATAGAATTAAGAAAAATGTTTGGTTCTTTTGTTATTGATGAGGATCAAAATATCTCCTTTAACATTCATAAAAATAATAGATACATTTTGAATTTGTTTTATATTGTTTTCTGAAAAAAAACCCATGTTTTAATGTGAGATAAAGTGAACTATTCTGCCTTAAAAATCCTCCAAAGAGGATTCTCCTCCTTTGATTGTTTCACTTTCTTGTCCCAAGGCAACTGTGAAATGCAAAAGTCATGTAAACACATTGAAATGGTTTTGTACAAGGCTGTAAGTTTTTACACAAGGGTTCTAGGATGTTGCAGCAGCTGGTAACACTGTACATTATTTTGTTATTGATTCAACTTTGTTGAAGTCCCAGAGTAATGACTGCTTTTGTGAAGAAAGACAAAGAATACTGTTTTAACATATAATTCCTGCAAAAAGTATTGGATGAGATTGTAGATGTCCTGCCAAAGGAAGAACAAATAAAATATTAAGGGAGCTCCCCTGTGATAAGAGTATCTTCAGACAGGAATGAATGTAGAAAGTACAGTTTCAGAGTGAAGATTTACTCCAGGTTCTTGTCTTGACAGGAATATTCCTGAGTTTGTGCATGATTACTCCAGAGAGACTAAACTTCAGAATACGTGAGGATTGATTTCTTTTTTCTTCTGCTCAAAAGACTAACAAATAATTAAAAGAAAGAGTATTTTTGTATCAGAAGGTATTAGTCTTTTAAAATGCCCAGTATTATGAACAAAACCACAGCTTGCAATAGTTGCCATCAATTTTGAATATGTTTTGTTAATCTTAAGAACATATAAGTACGATATTAAGATAACAAATCCTAAACATAATAACAATCTCAACTCTTTAAGATTTAGTGTTACCAGTTGTATCAGATACCAAAGAGATATCATTAGACCTAATACCAAAAATAAACCCCAGCCTGGAAGAACTGAACACAACATCCATCTTTGCTTTTAAATGAAAGTTATCTATATGCCTAAATTCTTCTTGTTGTTGTCCAGAATCAACTGTATCTTCATGATACTGACAAACACAAAGCTTGTCTCATGTCTTGACCTTGTAAAGATTGTAATTTTCAGCATCTCTCTTTCTTGCCTAGGGACTCAATCCGGTAAGCACAGCCCAAAAATACACTAAATAGTCATTTTATCCATAAGATAGCTAAAGAAGCATCTTCATCAACAACACAGGTACAAAAAATTTTATAGAGAAAGTACAGGAAGGTGATTATTTTGAGGTGATTCAAAACTTCTTCCTCCATTTCCCAAAAGGCACCATAGTTGCAACTACTGCATACCTTTATTGATTTCCAATCCCTCTTGCTGAAGATATTTGACTTTACATGGAATGCTTAACTATTAGTGAGAAGCAGAGAAAGAAAGAGAAAGAAAGAGAGAGAAAGTACGGGTTTGCAGTCATGATTGCCACTCACAGCATGGAAGATCTATAATTCACTCCTTCCCACTCTGAAGGGTTAATATAAAATCATTAAGAACCGTCTAAATGGAACTAGAAGGCCACAGTTCACCACCCTCCAAAGGAAGAGCCTAAGTATTATAGCAAGGTGAGTTATCTACAGTTTTTGAGACATGTATACTCTAACAGATTATTGTGGTGCAGCTGCCATGCTGGCTGGGGCTGTGTTGCATGTCTGCTAGCAGGGCAAAATTGGTGCTTGAGCTGCCTAGTAAACTCAGTCTCCATCTTTAAGAAGTGACCTAGTAGAGGCTTCTGAAGATCACAGAATCACCAAGGGGATGAGCTTGGAAGGGATGTCTGGAGATCATCTTGCCAAACATCCTTCTTAAGCAGAGTCAGCTAGAGTATGTTGCCCAGGACTATGTCTAGTCTCCTCACATGGAGACTCCACAACCTCTCAAGACAACCCATGCCAGTATGTTATGACCCGTCATTTTTTATTTTTAAATTGAGTTTCTTGTATTTTGGTTTATGCTTGTTTTCTCTTGTCCTGCCACTGGATACCACTGAGAAGAGCCTGACTCTATCTTCTTGGCTCCCCTTATTAGATATTTATACACACTGAAGTAAGATTTGCCTGAGCCTTCTGTTCTCCAGGCTGAACAGCTCTCCCTCCCTCTACCTGTATGACAGATTCTCCAGTCGCTTAATCATCTTCATGGGCCATCATTAGAGATCAACCAGCATGCCCACATCTCTCTTGTACTGGAAAGCTCAGACCTGGACCCACGTCCCCAGATATGTCTCACCAAGGCTGAGCAGAGAGGAAGGATCATCTCATTCAAGCTACTGGTGACACTCTTCCTAATGTAGTCCAGGAGACTGCTGACTTCACTACAAGGGCATACTGCTGGCTAGTGTCATCAGAAGCTCCAGGTCTTTTCCTGCAATGCTGCTTTCCAACTTCTTGGTAAGTGAGGACAAGCTGGCTGGCCTACAGAACCCAGATTCTCCTTCTTGCCCTTCTTGAAGTCTGGAGTCTTCAAGTGCTTCAAGTGCTTCCTTGTAGTCATCAGGAACCTCTTCTGATGGCCAGGACCTTTCAAAGATGATCAAGAATGGCCTTGCAATCATATTAGCCAGCTTCCTCAGAGCTTCTGGGTATATCTCATCAAGTAACATGGACTTGTTATATCCATTTTGTTTAAACATTCTCTGACTTGATCCTCCTTCACTAATGATGTCTTCCTTGCTCTAGACTTTCTCACTGGTATCAGAGGCCTGGTATTCCTGAAGGTAGGTCTTACAAGGTGACTTTCCTGAATTGTTCTGGGACTCCAACACACACTGTGTCCACCTAGACCTCTCCTCCATCTCTCAGGTGAGGCTACAGTTTGTTATTCCTTCATCTTCTTAGGTCTATGTTTAATATGCCTTCTGGCCACATAAAAATGTTGCCAGGAGTTCATGGGTGAGACAGGCTGGCTACTTGCTGGGGTATCCAGAGATCCCTCTCCATTTTTTGCTTCATTAGTATTTAGTAAGTGTATGTAGCCTTTCAGTGTGAAATACAAAATTTTAAATTTGACAAAGCAAGTATCCCAAGGTAAGTGCTTCAGCAGATGAAAGAAGAAAGTGATTGGTAACTTCAAGAGCTGCTACTACAATGGAGATCTCTGAGCTGTGGGAAAAGGGAGCAGTGTTGTGGGAGAAAAGCCATCAAAGTCTCTTGCATGCAGATATGGGAAAGTATGTGTGAATAAAGGCAATGCAATCTGGGCCTTTGATAGTTTCTTAGTCATCTGCCAACACATATAAATTCTAATTAATTAACTACAAATCGATTCACTATATCCTAATGGGTTCTCTTTACATATATATGTAATGAAAATATTGTAAATATTATGCAAAGTTGTTCTGGAATCCTCATGATTATTAAATTATCTCAGAAACAAGTAGAAGTGTTCTGCATTTGTAGAAGCAGACTTGACTGATTTCTTTCTCAATTGTTCTCATGTAATATACTGATTTAGAGAACCTGAATTGCATAATCAGTTTCTGGCTATTTTTCATTAACTTTACAGGATACCTATCAAAAGGAATATTAGAATGCAATGATTTACATAATCGATACAAGGGCATGCCAGTCATACCATTATGATTGGTTAATAATCTCTAGGTACACATTTGAATTCAGACCACTAGGGCTGTTTGCCAGAAGACAGAAAGCACATTCATATATCACTTCTTTATGATGAATGGAAGAGTTTTCAAGTTTCATATTTTTATGTGTTTCACTGGGTTTTAACATGAAAATTTTGTAGTTTTCAGGCAACAGAAGACCAAAACTGATAAATAAAACCTTTGTACAGCTAGCGGTAGTAAGAAACAAGAAACATAATCATATTTTTAAAAATTATGCAAAAAGGCAGCAGCAGCAATATGGGCCCTTTTAATTGGTCGTATATTTCTCCACTGAAGATCTTCAAAACATTAATCAGCCACTGTGGAGAAGTTTTGAGTGAGAGAGGACATGACTTGTTTACAGTGAACAATCCAGGCCTCGAGGCACAGACAACAACCTTGAAGCGTCTTTGGGAAAGAGACGCAGCAGTTTACAAGAAAAACAGACCCTCCCCAGGAGGCACTAACCGCAAAGGGGGCTGAGCCGAGCAACGTAAGGGTGCATGAACAAGGAGCCTGAACCAACCAGGTTAAGGGGTGGGCTGCATGATGATGGGGGTATAACCAATTATGTGTAAGGGCTAAGCGCGTCTTTGTTTTTGTACTATAAATACACATGTTTTGAGCAATAAAGCAAGGACGATTCTATCCACATTGGAATACATCATTACTCTGGCCGCTTCTCCCGACAAGCCACAGTCATGGTTGAGAAAATTTTGCATGAGCTTTCATGTAGGTAAGAGGTTCCCTGAAAACCTAAAGATGTACCAATCAGTTCTACTTCTCAGTAGGTAGGTGCATATTTAAAAGATGTAGGTGTAGAAAGGAAATGAATGCTGCCTCTCACTATTAAAAACCTTGAATTTTGATGAAGTATGTTCATGGATAACTCTCCTTTTATCGATTCTGCATATGTCCAAGAGTAGAAGGAAGAAACAAAATGAAATGACCAAGAAAACCATTAAAGTTACTTGAGAAAACAAATTAATAAAAGCTACTCTGCAGCTTAACAAATAAAGATGGTCAATGGTGGAGAGAGGGGAAAAAACCACCACAAAGACACTATATCTATAGTAGACATCATAAGAAATGTAGTTGTGTTGGTAGAAGACCTCAAAAGCCCCTACAGAGAACTAACATAATGTTGCAGAAAACCAAACAAGAATTGCAATTTGCAATGTGAGCTCTGAGTGATGCAAAATGTCTCTGTAGATAATTTCCTCAGAAAATAAAAAGAATAAAAAGAATAAAAAGGAAATATATAAATGCATCATATTTTTATATGATATATACAGATAACAAAAGGCTTTGATGCCAACATGATACATACATGATAGGACTGTCTAAGAAAAGGAGTCTGTAGTCTAAAGTAGTTTAAAAGAAACAGTCTGGATGTGTCAGCATTCTCCTTGGGGACCACCGCCCAGGGCCTGGGCTGTTGAGATCCCTGCCTTGCTAGCTGCTGTCACACCCGACTCCTCCCTTTATAGTCCCTGACAAATTCATTACAAGATACACAATGCCTATTGTCCTGGTTCGGCCAGGAGAGGGTTAATTTTGTTGGGGAGAAAGCCGCAGCTATTCCATACCATGCTGACATCATGCCCCAGGGGCCAGTTCCAGTTCCTCCTGGCCACCCTGGCAGGGGTCCGGGACTGCTCTGCCTTGTCTTCGTGCTTGGTATCATTTGTTTGGTACATAGTCTTGCTCGCTGTTGTCATTGCTGTTGCTGTTCTGACTGTTTCTTGCATGTTACTGTATTAAACTCTCCTCATCTCAGCTCACAGAGGCACCTCTAACCCCTCCTGCTGTCTTTTTTCCATCCAAGGGGCAGTTCTAGTGGGGGCAGGGGCAGTGGCCACGTGGCTCAACTCCCGGCAGGGATTGAACCCCCACACTTATGAATTTATATATTTTTAGAAATTAAAAGATGATAGGACATATAGCCTATTTGGCGTCATGTATAAAAAAGATATGCTAATGCACTGAATACCTATGTCTTCCTTTATGAAAAAAGCTTAGACCTTGTTTACAGCTTTCATAATTATGGTAATATTACATTCTTTTGATACTCTGTACCTGCAGAATTAATTAAAAAAAAAATAAAGAAAAAAGAAAAGAAAATGAAAGTAGGAATTGTGGATGCTGATTTCATTCATCACATGAAGTGAATGGCTAGATGCCCACAGGGAAACAGAATCAATAACTTCAAAGACTGTTGGTTGGAAGGAGAACATCTGAAAAAAAGCCAGCAGCTCAAATTTGGAAACAAGAAGTTCATACAAAGTGGCAAATTTTTAATCTCCAACTCTTTATAAGAGACGTATAGATCAAAAAATATAGTCATATAAATCATAGAATCATAGAATTCGTGGAGTCGGAAGGGAGCTTCCAAGGTAATCTAGTCCAACCATCCTGCAGTAGCAGGGACGTCTCTAACTAGATCAGATTGTTCAGAGCCCCACCAAGCCCGGCCTTGAACATCTCCAGAGGTGGGGCTTCCACCATATCTCTGGGCAACCTGTTCCAGTGTTCCACCACCCTCATACTAAAGTAATGCAAAATAGATTTTATTGCAGAAAAGAAAGATGGAGCTAATTGAACAGATCAAGAATACATTGTTTCTTCAGATGCCTGCTCAGGCATCTGAAGAAATAAAGATAGTTAATGAATAACATCAGTTAATCTTCTTTCTTGACTACAGAATCTACAAAGCTGATGATGATCACTATAACAGAAATCATGAAAAAGTGACTGAAAAACAGCTAGTCTGAAAGATTACAGAGCCTTCTGAAAAAAATACAGAAAACTACAAAGAGCTTCCATATACACTCTTCTGCAGTGCAGGAAATATAATAAAACTTGCAAATCCAGATCTAAAAAGGACCTAGAAGCCCAATATGGCAACCAAATACCAGACAGGTACATGAAATTAGGTACCAAAATTCCAAGCTTCAGCTATCTCATCTATTAATTGAAGTCCACAGACAGGTAACTGGCTGAATCACCATCCCTAGGTGAGTATAAAAGTCATGCAGATATGGTGCTTAGGGACATGATTTAGCAGTATACTTCGTAGAGTTAGGTTAATGGTTGGACTCTATGATCTTAAAGGTCTTTTCCAACCTAAACAATTCTATGATTGTAATAATGCAGTGTACATCTTCATCCTCACCAACACAAAAATAGGAATGAGAGAGTTTTTTGATGCTCCCCAAGACTCCTGACCAAACCAGATGTCTGGTCCTGCAGAAAGCAATTAGAATTCCATCAGCTTATAACAGGTACCATTACTCAAACAAAAATGTCCCTAAATTCCACAAGGAATGGCACATTTTTTTGCTTCCCATGACCAGATACTGGAAAGTCTTACTCTGGGCTAGACATAGATTCACCAGTGTTAGGTGGAATATCTGTTATCCCATATAGATCCCTTCTAAATCTTTGTGGTGTTTTAGACTCTGCAGGGACTGGGGCACCACATAGCCACTGCCAACCCCCACCCCTGGGCAGGAAAGGAAATGGGAGGAAAATGCAAACCCTTCAAGTTGAGATAAGGAGAATTTAACACAGCAATGCAAAAACAGCAGTCAGAACAACAACAGTGACAACAACAGTGATAACAATGTACAAAACAAGAGACATAAAGAGTACAGATCCTGAGGATACAGATGGGGATAAAGCCACTGATTGGACTGCCCACCCCTGGCATTCCAGACATGACGCATGGTATCAAATAGCCCAGCTCTGGCTCCCTCCTAAATCCTGCTGAAGATTAACTCTATCATAGTCTAAACGGGGCACTGTCCACCCCGTATTCTATACCATCTACATCATGCCCAACAGCCATGTAAAAATTAACAAAACACAATATAATTCACAGTATTTTCTCACCCAAAATTAAGTACCCCTGTGGTACACATAAGACCTCTCCATACTCCCACATCACCCACCCAGGGTCTTGAGCAAAAGCAATGCTGTGGATGGGTTTGCCTTTGCTTGAGGCAGGACTGACCCAGACCATTTTTCCCCAATACATTCCTCATGCACACTACAGGGACTTTATCCCGGTCTATGGTGCGTGGAAGTTTTGACTGGGCAGGGCCAGCTCCATTGGCAGATCCTCTTGTGTTGACCAACCAGGTGGCCTTTGCTAGATGTGTGTCCCAGTGTTTGAAGGTTCCACCTCCCATTGCTTTCAGTGTAGTTTTTAACAGTCCATTGTACCATTCAATTTTCCCAGAGGCTGGTGCATGGTAGGGGATGTGATAGACTCACTCGATGCTGTGCTCCTCTGCCCAGGTTTCTATGAGGTTGTTCCGGAAATGAGTCCTGTTGTCTGACTCAGTTCTCTCTGGGGTGTTGTGCCACCACAGGACTTGCTTTTTCAGGCCCAGGATGGTGTTCCGGGCGGTGGCATGGGGCACTGGATACAGTGGAGCCCTACCTTTCCCCAGTGCAGTATGGAGCAGCCCATGGGGGGGGTTGTGTTTCCACCCCTGGGGCAATCAATTCCAGGTGTTCAACTCCAAGTGAACACAAACAGTGGCCTCTGATACTACAGGAATGGAAAGGATTGGGTTAGTGATATCCATCATGGAGTACCATTTGGCTGCCTTCGATTCCAGTTCGTATTGGAGCTCTAGCATGTCCGGCACTTCAGCACTCATCGCTGGCGTCACTTCATTCAGGTGACGATAGTCCACTGTCAGTCTCCATTCACCATTAGATTTTCTCACTGACCATATGGGGCTGTTGAAGGGCAAGTGAGTTTCACTGATCACCTTCTGGATTTCTAGTTGATGGATCAGCTGCTGGATGGGGATCGGGGTGTCTCAGCTGGTACAGTACTGCCACCAGTGCACCATCTTTGTGACAGCTGGCACCTGCTGATCTTCAACCTTCAGCAACCCCACCACCAAAGGGTCCTCTGAGAGACTGAGTAAGGTGGGCAATTGTTCAGTTTCCTCCAGGGCAGCTAAACTAAAGGCCCATTGGTACACTTTTGGGTCCTTAACGTACCCTCTCCTGCAACAGTCTGTGCCCAGAATGCACAGGGTGACTGGGTCACTCACAATGGGGTGACTATGCCAGTTCTTCCCAGTTAGACTCAATTCAGCTTCCAACAGGGTCAGCTGTTGGGATCCCCCTGTCACTCTGGAGATACGGAGGGGTTCAACCCCACTAGAGCTTGATGGCATCAGGGTGCACTGTGCACCAGTAAGTACCAAAGCCTTATATTCTTGTGGGTTTGATGTGCCAGGCCATCGGATCCACACTGTCCAATAAATCCGATTATCCCTCTCCTCCACCTGGCTGGAGGCAAGGCTCCTCTAAACCTGATCAGAGTCACTCACTTCTTGTAAGAACAACTTTGAGGTCCCCTCAAGAGGGTCAGACGTAACATAAGCCCTTCTATTCTGTCTGGGGGATTTCCAAATGGAAACTGGAGCAATATTTTTTTCAAAGACTCCCCTTTCATGATAGTTTTCCCGTGCAACTCATCTACTTGTGCAGCTAGGGTTGAGGTGGGCTTTCCATCGCACCTCCTCATGTCTTCTCCATGGTCATGGAGGTAGAACCATAGGGTACCCCATGGTGTGCATCTTCCATGGTCTTCCTCTTCGGCAGGGAAGTGTCTACTGCTAATAGCCAAGACATGGCCTGTGCAGGTGGAGAGTAGGACATGTCTTCCAGGATTTTCTGGACCTCCACAGAGAGTTCCCTCACAGCTGAAACATGTAGAGAGGAAGGGATATTTCCTATATATTGCCAGAGCTGGCCAGTCACTTTATCCACTGTTTGTCCCTGGCTGT
>VZZY01001553.1:7007-24647 GCA_013400335.1 Eurystomus gularis
TCTCCAGCCTCTCACTCCCTAGAGTGTATGTATATCCAGGGTTACCATGTCTCAGGTGTGAAATGCGGCACTTGTCCTTGTTAAACTTCATGCAATTGGTAATTGCCCAGCTCTCCAACTTGTCCAGATCCCTCTGCAGGGCCTCTCTGCCCTTGAGAGTGTCAACTGCTCTCCTCCAGTTTGGTGTCATCTGCGAACTTAGTAAGCCTTCAAGTCCTGCATCCAAGTAATTTACGAATATATTAAAGAGTACTGGCCCTAAGATGGATCCCTGCGGAACCCTGCTAGTAACTGGTCGCCAGCCAGACATAAGCCCATTCACCATGACCCTCTGAGCTCCACCCATCAGCTAGTAAAAATGGATAACAGTTACTACAGATTCCAGCAGTATTTTGACACGCAGGCTTTTATAATCTGCATGCCACTTTGAAAGTTTCAAAACCATAGTGATATGAAGGGTCTGATGAAAGAACCAGCTGGTACACATTGTCAAAATACATGGAGGGATTGACCTGAAGTTTTTCAGTCTTAGCAGCAAAATAATATACGTTGTATAAGTGATTAGGAAACTGAATACAGAACCTTGACTGTGAACACTAAGCGCACAGTAGTTTTACCAAAACCTGAAGAGTTTTTAAAACTAGTGATTAGTGAAGAGCTGACACAATTAACTCTCCAAATAGAACACAAAAAAACCATGAAAGTGAAGGGGGAAAAAAACCCATGTGAAAATTTTTGGAAAAGCAACTGTACAAACATAGGACAAAAGAGACAAATATAATCATAGAATCATTTAGGATGGAAAAGACCCTTAAGATCTGGGAGTCCAACCCTTAACAACACTACCAAGTACCCCACTAACCATTACCCTAATCACCATGTCTGCATATCTTTTAAATACCTCCACGGATGGTGACTCCACCATTTCCCTGGGTAGCCTGTTCCAATGCTTGACAACATTTCTGGTGAAGAAAGTTTTCTTAATATCTGATTTAAGCCCTTCCTGAAACAGAAAGTAGGTGAAGACCTGTGACTACTATGGAGTCCGCTATGGGGGCACTATATGTCCACTGTGGAGAAAAAATTATTTGGAAGAATGCTACAAATGACATTGTTTTTAATAAATATCCCAAGAAAAATCAGAGACAAAGATATTAAAATAAGAAGGAAAACAAATCAGTAACTCAGAAGACAAAATTTTGGATGTTTGTAGCATAAATCTAGTGCAGAAATGTGAAAGTAAATAATGTGTAAAACTCAGGTGAGGACTAGATGCAAAGGCAGAATTTAAGAAATTGAATTATAAACAGTTCCTAAGTTATTGGCTATAGACATTTTGTCTGGCTGTTGAAACTTCAATTTCTGTCCATTGACCAAACACAATGCTGAATTTAAGACTTGGTAGGCATCTGTTATATATGTGGAAATATAGTGCAAGCAGCAAACAAGAGACTTAACATTTTTTGTAGTTTGTAGAAAAGGAAGATTATGTCTGGAAGCCTATACTTTTCTGTAGATTACCTTTTGTTCACTTCAAAGGACAGAAACATAGGTCTAAATACTCTCATGCAAAACAGTGAAAGGTTTGAAAATGTTTGATACTACAGACTATGTCTTTTCAGCCAGGGGGACCCAGTATATCTGAAATGAATTTATGCACTGCACTTTGTTAATTTGTGGACTGTGTTTTTTTCTCATGGAAATGTGAGTACTGAATTTGCTATTCCAATGTTGTGCTGAAAAGTAGAAAGAAAGTGCAGATTAAATTATCCTGATGCAAGGAGAAAAGCAGAGATATTCTTTAATGTAGTGACCTTACTTCATATGTTTGCTGTATGTTGCTGATCTGCAGTTTCATTTTTTACTTCTGTGATAAACTTATTAGAAATGTGCTTACCTTTCCCACTGAACTATACAAGAAAAACAGAATTCAGCTATGTTACTGCATCATGATGACAGCACCAATCTAAAGCTGAACTGGCTGTTAAAACCAATAATGCTACTGAAGGAAGTCGCAAAAGGGAAATAAAATGTATGATGAGTCATGCCTGAATTAAGATACAGTTCCACAGAAGGTCTTACAGTGTCTTGGCGTAATGCTTGGTGTGAAGATGTGGCCTGTGGCCCCAAAATTATCATGATCAACAATTATGAGAGAAATAATTACGAAAAATTAACCAGTCAAGAGCCAAAGCCTGTAACAACAAACAAACTAACTTTCTGAGCACTGAAAACCTGATAGTTAAAAGATCAGACTAATCCTATATGTTGAATAATAGCAAATTCTATGTATCAAACAAACATAACTACATTCGAACACCATGGGGGATGAATATGCCAGAAGATTCTGTCAATATTCAAGCACAGATAGACTGAAGAGGGTCCAAAGGAAGGCCACAAAGATGATCAAAGATGAACCTGCCCTGCAAGGAAAGACTGAAGTAGTTACGTCTCTTCTACTTGGAGAAGAAAAGGCTCAGGACGGACCTCATCACAGTATTCCAGTACTTAGGGGACAGCTACAAAGAGGACAGAGGCTCTTCCTTCACATGGAGAAGATAAGGAGTAATGGGTACAAATTGCACCAGGAGAGGTTCAACTCAATATAAGAAAGAGATTTTTTACAGTAAGAACAATTATTCACTAGAACAACCTCCTCAGGAACCATAGAATCATAGAATGATTTGGGTTGGAAGGGACCTCAAAGATTATCTAGTTCCAACCCCCCTGCCATAGCAGGGACACCTACCACTAGAGCAGGTTGCTCAAGGCCCCAGTGCTCAAGGATGTTGTGAGAGTCCCCAGCACTGGAAGTTTTCAAGATGCAACTGAACAGACTGTTAGACAATCTCATCTAGGCTCTTTTTCCCATGAAAGTTTGGATCAGGCCTTCCAACCTGGACCGTTCTATGAATTTATAATTTATAATTCTATGATAATATTGCAAATGCCATGCGTAGGCCTGTGTACCCAGGAAAAGAAAAAAAATGGAAGTGGAACATGGTATAACGCACATCTGATGAAATTTGCATAGTAGGACAGAAGAAAAATGTGATTAAGGTAAATAATCTGACACTGGGCCTTCAAATGATCACATTATGAGGTCAGTCAGCATTATGAGAATTGCCTTTTGTTACAAGAAACTTGTACACTAGTTTAGAAACGTAAGTTGTCTACAAGCTATAAACAAGACACTAGGCACTGTAAGGCATAAAAGAACAATCCCTTTAAAGGAAAAAGGAAAAATAATTTGCTTCCAAGCTAATTAAGATGTATCTATAACATTAAAAACTAAATGTAATGATAGAATCTGAAGTATATGCACAAGTTATGATAATCATATTTAGTTTTGCTATCTTGTGTAAATATGACAGAAGGCAATAGAAGAGTAACAGTTTTTCAGTGGAGGTAAATATCAGGTCTGGAATGCAAAGCAGGTTCACAGAGCACTAGTTAGAGAATGGGATCCCAGGAAAGGGGAATAAAAGCTTAAATGTAGCATTACTTGTGCTTACACCTGCTCTTAATGCTTGAACATTGAATAAGAAATCTTTTCATAGCAGGTCGTGGCTCAATCACCATTAGAAATTCTTGCTTTCTTTTGAAAAGCTAAATTAGGAGTCCAGTTTACTTCAACAGAAAATGACAACTGCACAGCCAATAATTGCACTCTAACAGACAAGATAGGAGAATGCAAGGAGTGAGTGGGATTGTTAGATGCAGTAAACTTACTAAATACAAATCTGCGATTTTGCAGAATATAATCTAGGTCTGAGTTTTCCAAGTATCAAGTAAGGTATTCTTTTCTATCCCAACAGTTCTGATCCTTCTACCAGGACCTTCCAGAGGACGTATCACATAACCTCCTTTCTCTTCACCTGCATAACGTATTTAGTAAATACATTAGTTTTAAAGTAAGCAATGTGTTTCAGCATGCTTATTACATAATTGTAAAATGGCTCAAGATACGCAGTTGACAGTATGCCCAAGCAAGCCATAGCTATGCTTGCTGCAGTTCACCCCAAAGCACAGAAAAATGTCTACATTTTCACCAAGCGAAGCCTGACACTAGGAATAGCTCTTGTGTTGGTTCTTCATGTAGGGGGAGATTATTTTGCCCACAGATTATTACTTCAGGTGCGTAAGAGCTCTTAACCGCTGAAAAATCATCAAAGAGAGAAACTGGCTTGTGGTTTCTTGTAGGGAGAATTCTGACATTGTCCCAGTGATGCTCCAAATGCTGTCACCTAGTTTCTTCTAAACCTGCATCTTTGGTCTCTTTGGACTCAAAATAGGGAGTATGTCTGGTTAACAGTGTATTTAAATGTCTTTCCTATTGCAAAGCAGTATTACATACTCAGCAACGTAGATATAGAGCTATTTTTCCAGTTGTTTTCTGCTGTATGAGGGTTGGGCAGAAAACAGCCTTAGTGATGAGCATAAATCACTTTGTGACAGAAACTGTATCATTCAGCTGAACTAGTTTTACAAGTAGTTAATTGTAGACTTAACATTTCTTAAATGCTAAGTCACTGCTGCATTAATGGCAGAGTCACTATTAAGACAATTTCAGATGATATTCCTTGCCATAATTCACTTTGTGTATAGCATCTTTCTGAAGACAGCCCTGGCAGCTAGTTTTATCTCTTAATCATCAGCACCAACACCACAATACGGAGTACTTTGTATTAAGACATCATTTTTTTTTACTTAAAGCTGTAATTTCTGGATCATGCTGGAAACTATTAAAATTTTTTATTCCCATGTGTATTATAACTCTCTTCAAAGAAACCTGCATAATTCTGTCAGTTTTAACACGCTGAATACTACACGTTGTAATTCAAACATAACTAGCCAGGAATCAGAATCTTCTGATAGGAGCTTTTAGTGGACAATTGTTTTTAAATTTCAAGATCATACTCTGTTTAGTACACCAAATACACCCTTCAATGTTTATTATGGAATGAGAGCTAGCCATCCACCTTTGTATGTCAGCCATTTTTATTCAGCTAATCCTTACATACCGTTATCAACCAGTCTGAGTGGAGCAACAATAAAGCCTTACGTTCTTTAGTGTATCTGGACCACAGTAGCATGATGCTGAATAGCAAGGCTAAGCACAAGGATTAGCCAACTTCGATGTTTATTATTATGATACTTGCAGGCAGATCACTCCCAAAGGATACCATTTCCTCTAGGAAAGTCAGGAAGCCTTCCTTTAACTACACAGCATTATTCAGCAGGAAGGTAAACACGAAGGCAGTTTCCTGCGCAGCTGGCTCAGCTGCAGAGTTGAAGTTAATGCGAGTTACTGGGCTGAAAGGCAATCTCACATCATCAGAGTTTTCTTCTTCTGGGTTTAATCACTAAAAATACATATTCTTCCTACAAACAATAAACAAACAGCCTGCTTTCATGGAAACTATCGGAGTTTTATCAGAGCTGGAGATTAATCACAGCCTGTAAGCCAGGGTGATTCCTCTGTGGCTTCATTTGTTGGCCGAAGCCAGGTTCACCACATACTGGATCACATTTCAGCTCATTAGACAACACTTCCCTGTCGGCTACAGAAATATCCATTTAGTACAAAAAATTCAGAAAGTATTTCTCCCCATTCATGACCTCTTATGTAGTGCTTTGGTCTGGTGAATCATGAAAGCATACAAACATCACATACCTGCAGTGGTACCTGACATGGAGAAGGAACGTCTGAGTGCTTCATATCTGAAAACCTTATACAGTTCTGGTGAATAGTTACACTTTAAAGGGAAATTCCTAAGTACAGGCCAGAAATGCTTGATCCTTTTGCTTGCTTATTAGATAATACATAGATAAACACCTTATAGCAACAGGAAATCTTGACCATTAGAAACATTTTTGTCACATGGTTATGTCTTCTAATTTTTTTGTTATTTGTTTCTATTTTATGATTATATATATTCATTTTGATGTGCATGCATTTTTAAACTACTGCTTGTTGAGTCTTGTCGTGGTCGGTTGCAGACATCTGTACCGCCTCCTGAAGGGGAGGGGATCAAGTGCAAAACGAGATACCTTCCCACCAAGCTCGTAGGCAATTATGAGACCAACGAGTATTCAATGAATTTATTACCAAAATATTTGCACAAAAACGTATGTACTCTATGGAAATATTACGATATCGAGGGACGCCGCGCCAAACCACTCACTCCCCCTTCCCTGAGGAGAACTGGAAACAATGGAGAGGATAGGACAAAACAAGAAATCGATTATGTCAAGAATATACTTATGTGTGAATGGTGTGGTGTGGGTGCGTGTGCGCGTGTGTAAGTATCGATCTCTACCCTTCTCCAGCGTGTGGCAATGGCCCCCGCAGGGGCTGGGGCGACGACGCCCGGCCGGCAGACTTGGGTGGTTCCAATGACGTCAGCAGCTTGCAGCTTTTCGGCGCGATCGGAGTCTCTCTCTCTCTCCGATGGCGGCGCCGGCTTCTTGCCGCGGTTTCTTTCGGCTTCGGCACGGATCGGTGTGGGCTTTCTCTGCGCGGCTGCGGCACCGACTGCGCAACTTGCTGCTGGCGGCGGCTGTGCCCGGCGCCGTGCCAGCAGCGGCCAGAGGGTGGCCCGGGGCGTGTCTGGCTCCAGCGGCTTGGAGCACTGTGTGCCCGGGGTCTTCCCGGGTGCGGCGCGGCGTGACAGCCCGCCCTTCCCTGCAACAACGGTGAGAGCGATGTGCCCCTCCACGCGGCGCGGGGACGAACGAGAAAGCTCTTCTTCCTGGTTCGAGTTTTATACCTTGCCGCGTTATTATGAGTTCCGGCTTCCGATTTCCAGAGGACTTCCGGCTTCTGGAGGACTTCACAATGGCTCATGGGAGTTGCAGTTCCTTATTACTCGCTGATTCGAAATAAGACATCCCCTCAACATATGTGTGTGTGTGGGGGAATCCGTCTCCCACAAGTCTACACAAAAAATGAAGCAACAATGCATAAATGACTGTAAACTTGCATAGGATAATCATGCCTCTTCAGTATTGCAAAATTAGAGCTACAGCTATATAGTTCCCATTCTTTATGGGGTATGAACTGTTGTCTCATTACATTTAAATTAAGTGATATTACTATTATGACATATATGCCATGTGGGATTATTGGTACATGTTTCATCAAAGTTTTGGGTTTGCTAAAGCTAAAGCTGAGCCTTTCAATATTGTGCCAGGAAAAATAATACACAACTTTAACACCATTTTTTATGACTTTTTTAATGTCATGCTCTCTGGCCCCATTATATTTTTTAACACATTACATCCAGATATCCATGAATGAGTAGCAGCTTCCAAAATATCAGGAAATTTACACTGACTCAATCATCTGCTTCCCCAGTCAAAAAAACCCAAACAACCCAAAAAATAGCCAAAGCAGATAAGACCCAAGCTGCCTAAGTACTGAATTGAAATAGAATTCACATGCATGCCTGCATGTTTTCAAGAACCTCGTGCCCCAAGATACTTCAAATCAATCAGTGTCCCTATTTAATTTAGATGGCCAATTGCTCAAGCTTAGAAATGTTCCATTAATTCAGTGGCACCCCATCTCTCTCTGCAGAAAGAACAAGGAGGCATCAAAAGGTACCTTATCTGTTAAATGTATTCAGGACAATCTGTTACACACAGGGTTCTGGGTACTGAGTAAAGTCATCACCACTTTCACAGCTGGAAGAGGAGGCTGGGCTCTCCTGATTTTCCATAATAATCTAGCTAGAGCACTCAGGTAAGAAACCTATTTCCCTGTCATCTTCATGCAGGAGGGTAGGGAAGGAATTGACCTCTAAATCTCTAAATCTCTGCAGTGTTTTGAATACCAACCTCTGGGTGGGCTATTCCCACTAAGCTAAGGCTCTCAACAGAAAGGCATATGTGATTCTGTGAAAAATAAGCAAAGATTCCTGACCCCTGCCCTGTAGCCGGGTAGCCCCCAAGCATTGGATTTCTGGAATTTGGCACACATTGCTACTGCTATTTACTCAAGATTTGTTACAAAATTACAATCTTTTCCCTAGAACAGGAACTGGCATTTCTGTTACTCATTTCACTGGGCTACAGTGCCAGATGCTTTCCAGCTTCCCTTGTGCTTATTGCACTGCCTCCTTCTTCCATACCAAGTCTAAAAAGACTCTGCAGACAGTGCAGTTAGATAGTCTCACCTTGCTCTACTTCCTTCCAGTGTCAAAGTTTCATTAGCCTTCAAGAGTATCAGCCAAACTTAACTCAGTTTCCAAAGTTGTGTTGGGGAGAACTATGTTTAGCTTGAACAGAATGAACCATTGTCCTGGTTTGGCCAGGACAGGGTTAATTTTGTGTGGAGCCAGGTTATTCTATACCATGCTGACGTCATGCTCTGGGGCCAGTTCCAGTGGGGGGGGGCAGTTCTCGTTCGGCTGCTTCAGTGGGCTCGGTCCGTGGCTGTTGTCTGGTTTGTTTTGTTTTTTTTTTTTAATTGCTTCTTTCTCACTGTTACTGTTGTTTTTGTTAACTGCAACTGCTTATTACATGTTGTTTTTTTAAATATATATTAAACCTTCCTTATCTCAACTCAAAAAGGCACTTTTAAACCTTTTTCTTTCTTTCTCTGTCCACGACCCGTGGCAGAGGGGAGGGGGTGGGGAGCGGCGGTGCGGCCACGTGGCTCCGGCCACCCCGCAGCCACAGCTCTTACTAAACCAACACAACCATTTATTGATACATGAGAAAGCAGAGAGAAAAGACATAAATCGAAAGAATTATAATTCCTACCATCCCTAAATGAATAATGTGACAAGAAAGCGTTTCCAGATTGACTTTAACCTTGAATTAATAGGCTCTCACCTTGAAGATTTCATCTAGAAATATGCTGTATTCTCTTCTGTTTTCAATGACAAGAGGCTTTCCAAGCTAGATACTAAGTTTTAGTAAATGCACATCTCCGCGAAAATTATCTGATACACATCCATTTTAGTGTCTCAATGAAAAATCTCATCTCTGCATGGAACTTACTGGCAATTGGGTGCTGAAGTTTATGCTAATGTAGTAACATGCTGCCATTAACAAAGTTCACATTTTGCCATATGCAAATGGCAGCCACATTGTAAAATATAATCATGTTTTCCTGCTATGAATTCATGACGTGAAGCAATAATGTTTTGTCTCCCAAATGCTGAAGTTTACAGCAAGACTGCATAATATGTAAGAGTAAAGGGCAATATGATGCCTCACTACACCAAGCCATTTCAGGGAGATACTGTATCTTGTCAGGCATCCTATTGTCATAAAATCAAAGAATCACAGAATAGTTTGGGTTGGAAGGGACCCCAATGAGCAGGGACATCTTCAAATAGGTCAGGTTGCTCACAGCCCCATACAGCCTGACTTTGAATGTTTCCAGGAATGGAGACAATCTGTTCCAGTGTTTCACCGCTCTCACTGTAAAAAATGTCTTCCTCATATCTAATCTAAGTCTCCCCTCTTTTAGTTTAAAACCATTGCCCCATGTCCTATTGCAACAGGCCCTGCTAAAGGGTTTGTCCCCATCTTTCTTATACACCCTCTTTGAGTACCAAGGCCCTGAACACTCTGTAAAGTGCAGAGCAATCATAGAATCTTAGAATGTTAGGGGTTGGAAGGGACCTCTGAAGATCATCGAGTCCAACATCCCTGCCAGAGCAGGACCATAGAATCTAGGACACGTTACACAGGAACACATCCAGATGGGTCTTCAAAGTCTCCAGTGTAGGAGACGCCACAACCTCTCTGGGGAGCCCATTCCAGTGCTCTGTAACCCTCACAGTAAAGAAGTTCCTCCTCATGTTGAGGTGGAACTTCCTGTGCTCTAGCTTGCCTCCATAACTTCCTGTGCTCTAGCTTGCATCCATTGCTTGCACAGCATTGCTTGCACAGAGCAATGCTGTGCAGTATGCTTCACTCTCAACCCCCAGGCAGCTCTGCTAGCTAATCCTACCCTGTTTCTGTGTTTTATCACCCAGCAACTGCTAGAAGAAGTTTTGATAGGTGTACTAACAGTCCTTTTTAAATAAATCTTATGAATCTTTTTCTCCTCACTGAAAACACATTGGCTGGTGACAAAAACAGGTATAATCCAGCCATCAGTTTTCACATTCACTCTTCCTCTCTCCAGGCAAGGCTATACATTTCTGTTGGTATATGCCTTTGGTGTTATGGTTTCATTTTTCATCACCTTTAGTACTTTTAACTGATTCAGTTAAGGATCACTGTCAGAGAAAAAAAAAAAAAAAACAACCAACTTTTACATAAAATATTATGGTTCCTCCCTGAACAAAGCTAGTAAATCCACACTGATGTTCAATTGTAGTCTAGGTCTTTAAACAGGTTAATTCTAAATTCACCCCATACATCTATTTTTAGATGAAGAGTTCAGGTCTGAAATGAAATTAGAACTGCAGTGAGATTATAAGAATATGATATTCAGCTGAAGTAATCTAGTGCTCTTCACTTCTGTTTGCTTATGAGTTGCTGGCTTTACCCATGTCCACTGGCTTTCTATTTGATAGAGTAAAAAGAGGTAAAATACTGAAAAGCCAGTGGAAAATTAATTTATGGAAAACTCTTGTAAACTCCCAGTTGGTGTTTTATGCCTTAATCTAAAAGGGGATTGCTTATCACTTTCACCAGTATTATATTGAAGCCAGAACACTGAATTATAAAAAGTCATCCTATTTTCCATTTTCTCAAAGCTAAACATGGCCATGGAAGGGAAAAGAGAACCTACAGTTAAAGTACCTTTCTCCTTCATTTAACTACTGATGCAGAAAGATTAATAAAGGATTGACAGCCACAGATCTATGTAGGTAGGGATTAAAATGGATAAGAGCTGGTACATTTTAATGATGTATTAATGCTTTAATGCTCTAGGATTTTAAGTAGTTCAAACAAACACAACAGTGTTCTTGTACTTATCTTTTGAAGGGATTTGCTTCTCTTCTCTTCTCTTCTCTTCTCTTCTCTTCTCTTCTCTTCTCTTCTCTTCTCTTCTCTTCTCTTCTCTTCTCTTCTTTTCCTATTCTGTTCTATTCTGTTCTATTCTATTCTATTCCATTCCATTCCATTCCATTCCATTCCAGGCCTAGTCCAATGCAGCCCAAAACAACCCAACACACCCTACCACATAATATCCTACCCTATCCCACCCCAGCCAACTCTCCTCATTACTAAACATCTATCTTAATTCCCAATACTGCAATTCGTGATTTATTCTTCTCCTCCTCCTCTGTTATGAGACTTGATAGTCGTACTCTTTGGCGCTCACAGGTTTATAGTTATTTGCTGTTGGCTTTGTAAAAGTCGTTTGCACAGAGCTATTTTTTTATGAAGCACAGGAAAGGTAAAATAATTTTGTTTTGGAAACCCTTTGTGGAGATCTTCATCTTCCCTGGGAGCTTGTTGCACAGTAGTGGCTATAAAAATCCCTTCACAGACAAGCTTTAGACTCTAGCAGAAGGTTCTACTTTGCCTGAGAAGTGGGGCTGTCACTTCAGTTCTCCACATGTGCCACAGTAACTCATAATATCATGTTTCTGAAGATTTTGATTCAGGAAATAATTTGGTAGCTATTCTGATGTGTCCTCAGGACACTTAACCTTTTATGTAATAGGCTCCACTGTTACTGACCTTGACTTTCTTCTCAGAAGGTCCCACCTGAAGATACTAAACAATTGTTGCACAACTTTACCTCTGCTCCTAAGACAGACAGATTAGCTACTGTTTCTTGACACCTTCAAATCTCATTAGCCAAAATATAGAGAGCTATAGATGCTCCAAATATGTATACATATTCAGTATTTCAGCTTGAAAGCTTACCACAAATCTCATTCTTTAAAGTCCTGTAGAAACCCTAGAGAAAGCATTGTGTATCAACAACCATCCTCTACCTTCAAAGGAGGAAAGCTCAGAAGAGCAATACATCATTAATATCTAATTTTAACAAAGATACAAAATGGAATTAAATGGAAGTGGAAAGTTAGTGGTTTACTTTAAATGTAAACCATAAATTAATCTTGACTTTACAAAGCAAAAATTAACTTCAGCACTCAAAATCATTAATTTAAAGACGGTGCTTAATTGTATCTGGATGATAATAGCATCCGATACCAGTATCAACAATGGGGTAGTGACTGTGGTGTAAAGTTGTGACGTAGCCTGTCTTGGATTTATGTTTCCTCAGGTTGCAAACTTGAGAACAGGATAGCATTGGTTGAAAGTGATGTTGTCGCGGTCGGGCGTGCAGAGGTCCGACGACCTCCCAAAGGGAGAAGGGTTGAGGGTAAATTGGGATATCTCCCCACTAGGCTCGCAAGCAGACACGGAGACCGAAAGAGTATCTAACAAGTTTATTACTAAATATATTCAAATAAAACCTTATTTACTCTATGGAAATATTACAATATTAAAGAACACTACGCCCACCCATTCACTCCCTCTCTCACGCACCAAGAGATAAGGGCAAATAAGGACTTAATTATGTCAAGATACGACCTGTATGTGTGGATGGTGCGTGTGTGTGCGTGCATGTGTCCTTTCGGTGTTTGGCGATGGTCCCCATGGAACGGCGATGATGCCCGACCGGCAGACCTGGACTGTTTTGATGACGTCAGCATCTTGTAGCTTTTCAGTGCCGTTTCTTCGGCACAACTTCTTCTTCAGTATAGTGCTCCCAGCTTGGAGTGGCTTTTTCTGGCGACGCGGCCTTCTGCGGCGTGGCTTTCTGCAGCCAATGGCCTCTTGTCGCAATTTCTTCTTCTTGCTGCAGCTTGCAGCTTTTTCTCTGGATTCTTTCAGTTTTGGCTCGCGGTGGCAGCTCACGGTGGTGGCAGCGATTGCGCAACTCACAGCCGGCGGCAGCTCACGGCTTCTTTCTCTCCCCCGGATTCCTAGAGCAGTGGGAGTCAGCAGTTCTGCCCGGCGGCTCTTCGTGGCGGCTGCTCCCTCCTCTCTGGTTACTTAGTTTCTTCAGGGGGCTGCGCTGACAGCTCAGTTCAGTTCCCCCCCCTCCTCCTCGCTCCCTTTGTGCAGTGAGGCGGAAAAGAGAGGGATTGTTTACTTTTCCGAAATTTATGGCTGGCGTTATCACACTTCCGTCTTCCTGGAGGATTTATGTAGAATAGATTTATGGGAAATCAAGGTTTTTTTGCTCACTGTTTTAATAAGGCAGAAAAATCATGTGGTCGGTTCACCACAGATGTGTTGCCTGAGATCTGAAGGCAGTGCTTTTTCTGTGGGCAAGTTCTGGAGCCTAACTTTCAGGACAAAGCTGCTTTTGTTTTGAAGAAATCTTTCAAACTGAGTACTGCTCTTACTGGGTGAATGTCAGGTAAATAAATGACACCTATAGATATAGCCATGGTAGAGCACATTCAGGGTCTCAAACATCAAAGATTACATACAGTTCATATAAAATCTGCCTACTGTAATAACTTCTAATTAGCTGTTTTATCCTTTTTCACTGTTAAGTTTCATGAACTTCTGTATGGTATCAGGGCTGGGAAAATTCAGATATTGTCTGCCAAACTTCTTCTGGATGAGCCCACTGCATTAAATTAGTAATCCTTCATAAGAACATTTTAAAAGTACTTCTTTGCTAATACATTTTTAAACTCTTGCTGCATCAGTAGGTTAGATATCTAATGCTAATGAGAGATAATTAATAACTACTAATGCAACTGCTGTTTGATTGGTAAAATTAGCATTACTATAGTGTGATGAAATATTGCTAGTATAATATAAAGGATTTCCTATTAGGAATGCATGCTACTGTTAGTCTATTCCAGTGTTACAGCTAAAAGCTGGAGTAAGGTTTCCATACTGCTGCACTTCTACTTTTGCGAAGTAAAATTCTGACAAGTTTCACATGGTGTACAGTATTATACAATTTTATTCAGTGATGGAGTAAAATTGGAATGGGAACAGAACTTGGTTGTCTATTTACAGACAGTAACATTCTGTATTCTATATTTCTTGAGTCTAAGTCAAACATATTTCTTATTTGGTAATTTCCTGGATATCTCAATGAACATATTGTTACCTATAGCATCATGACTACTGTTCTGCTGTCTATAGAAGAGATTAAATAGAATTTAGACTCTCACACCCTAAAGATTTCTGAAGTTCGGGAAAGATGTATACTATGTCCCTATGGAACTAATGGCTCAGTGTTTGGACTGGTGCAATCCAGGGCATATGTGTACAATCATGTTAGAGTTTAGCATTTATTTTTCAGACACATTAAAGCTATACTGTGTATGTGTATAGTATTTAAAGTATTTAATCCTGGTTGTTTCACATAAAGCTAAAAACCATAAATCCTGAGAGATTTTAACAGGAGAAGAATCTCCTGGTGGTGGTTATTAAAATAAGAAGCCGTTGATTTGTTGTTTATGATGAGGCTTTGTATAATAAACACGTGCCTTTTTTTTTTTTTCTTTTTTTTAGTTATTTGATTAGGTATTACCTAAAGGGTATTTTGTTTCTCTGCTTATTTTCAGTGAAAACCAAAACCAAGTTTTTCACAGCACGACAATCATTCCTCCACAGGTGCTGCTGGGGAAAAGTACTTAATACCCTTCAGGCTTTCCTTTTGAAAAAGAATTCTTTTCTTTAGCTCATGGAATTAAAGAATGCATATTATCTAAGGAAGTGGTTCAAGGTCAGGTAAAAGTACATTCCTCCGTCTTTCCTTTTCATGAGCTATCAGCAGGAGAAATATTCCTATTCTCCCTATGCTTTCAGATTTGAGACTCTAGAACCATTAGTATTTTATATTTCCTTTTGTAAAGTTTGCACTTTCATAGCTTGCTAAAGTGAGGTTATTGGAGAAAGGAGTGTTACTCAGCAGTTACAGCACAAAAACTAACAGTGTGAAGTCCACATCTTGCTCTGCCAAGACAATCATGAGGACTCACTAATCAGTGGGAGGCAACATATTTATTTGTTTTCATGCCTTTACCTGTAAGACAAATTCAGAAGTCAATCACTAGAAAGCCTTAAATAATGTTTTAGCATATTCTCTGTAAGTCGTGTTTCTGTGGAGAGTGCAGTTGCACACATTTTTTTTAATTACACCTCAATAATCTACTACATTATATAAAAATTATTTTATTTCAAGTATTTCAGAATCAGATATTTTCAGAAATAAGTCTCATTTTATGACAGTCAGTACTTGCACTTGTGTCTTCTCCCATGATATTTTGCATGTTTGCTGAGATCCTTAAGTGAGGCTTTTATCTGTATCATTAACATTGTTATATATTTGCATTTTACTTCTGGGCCTGCGTATTACTCAGTAAGCACTATTTGCCAAGGAGTACAACAGAAGGCTATCTTTTCCCGTGTCTGTCTACCCATCAGGATTATGTGACACAAGCTCCTTTGGGATGTAACAAGCAAGTTCCAGCTGAACTCTTGAAGTAGCTTTTTTTGAAGTAGTTGACTGCCAGCATTGCATATCAAACATTTACTCCATAAACTCAGTTGGTTCTGGTGTGGAAGTCCTTGTGCTCTTGCACTTAAGATTTTAAAAATAAACATTGTCATCTATATTCCGGCATTGTCAATGCTTTTAACAAAAATGCTGCAGTCCTTAAGCAGAAATCTGTAGTTGATATGTTGAACTGTTTTTCTGTACTACTATAAAAATTCCTAGCTCTAAGGGTGAGCGTTCTGGATGGTTTAAAGAGTAATGTTGAAAACATGGTAAGTAGTTGAGTGCTAATTCAGGCTGTCATCTTTAATTGGGGCATCAAGACTGGAATGAACAGTTCTCACTCTGGAAATGAGCACTCATGATCAAAGAAGAGCTACCTTATTTAAATAATTTAAATGGAGATCAGTTTTAATCAAAGTTGATATTGAGTATTGCATATGAAAATGGCTACTTCTTTTCCTTAAATATTGGTGTTAGCATGCAAATGAGCAATTCCCTTGACCAAAGATATGTGACATCTGGCCTACAATATTCCTTTAGGGCTGAAAATTTGCAAGAATATCTACTGAAAGATGGTTTCGTGACTAACACGCTCTGTGCAACTGAGAAGTCATAAATCTGTCTTTCTGCTTTTCCAGGTATATTTTAAATATCTTCTGATTCCAAATCTTTTTGATGTTTTCTGAGTGTAATGATTATATCTTTAGAGAAATTAGAGAAGGAAAAGTTGGTCAAACTATTTGTTTCAGAGAGGATAAATTATAATACTTTAGTGTAATTTTTCTTAAGTTCCTGTGAGGAAAAGTTTTTTAATGACGGGTATGTCAATATGCAAAGCTGGAACAATTCATGGATATATCTATGTGGATTCTTCCAGGGATATGCATTCATGTGCAGACATTTACATATCCAGAAGGACACCTGAGATCAGAAAATTAATGCAAAACTTTTTATCATATTTACAATGCAATAAAAATCAAGAAAGATGCAGAAACACACCCTTTTTTTCCTGGAGTCATTGACAGTACTAGCCAAAGCCATGTGAAGTTTTCTAACATATAGACTCACACCAGGTCATACATGTAGGATTAATGTGGTAAACTCCTAAGGATCAGAGTTCTTTGTTCTGTTTGTGCATCAGTTGATCCTCATCCATAAACTTGACTTCTTGCTGTGGCCACAGAAGAGAAGAAAACTGAGCTTACCTAGTTGTGGACCACTGTGCTGTCCCCTATTAGAACTGAGTTCCAAAATACGTTGGTGACACTTTCTTTCATTGCTTCACCTTCATGTTGTGTTTTAGTTCACTTTCTGGAAATGTAATAGCCTGAATGGTTGAAAATTTCTGAGATCTACTGAATTATTTTCTCTGGTACATAACATGTAATTGTAATGAATATTCAAGAAAGAATTCAAGTTCACCTCACTACAGAGCCTGAAAATAGAGGAAATTATTATAGCTAACAAAGTCAAAGTCAAAGGTGATGTCCTATCCATTATTTTCTGCTTCATTTATCCACAGGAGAGTGACTTTCATGAAAGGACATGAATCTTTGCATGTCTCAGTTTTTTTTCTCAGTTTTGTCATTTTCAAATATTAAGAGTTTTTTTGTGGACAAAGATTCATTCATTTGACAAGTGTTATCATTTCATTATAAGATTTTGGTCGTGTCAAGCATCCTATAAAAATGAGTGTATTTGTACCCTCTCAGCAAATTATTACTTTCTCCTAAGGAGACTGATCCGTTTGTGGATTTGTGGCAGGTTCTCCTCAAGTTAATGTTAAATACCCCATTGCCTAGCCTGTGCCACATCTTGCTAACACACAGAGCCAAGGATGAGTCTTAAGAGATGTGAGTTTGCAGCATGGAGGCCCAAATGCTGATTTACTTGGGGTGGAATGTTGAAATAGTCTGGCATGGCCTTCAGGTCTCTGATGTTTCAATGCAGGAAAAACAAGCTGTATTTCATTTTAGAAGAAATATTTATTCAGAGAAAGACTTAGCACAAGGTTTTATATATATGTATGCAATTTGTATTGGGAAAACTTCACAATGTTTATCATGTCAAATATATTCATTGTGACCATAACACTGTTTTTATTGCATACATAATATTCTTGCTTATAGTGTCTTAAGCCTGATGCAGTTTTACTAGCAACAAACTATTTTAAC
>VZZY01001555.1:0-85896 GCA_013400335.1 Eurystomus gularis
TTCAACAAGTCCCACCAACTCCTTTGCAAGGATCCTTTCTAGGGATGAAGGTGAGGCTGGCTGATCTGTAGTTTCCACGTCCTCCTTCCTGCCCTTTTTGAAGGTTGGAGTGGCATTGGCTTTCCTCCAGTCCTCAGGAACTTCTCCTGTTCTCCATGGCCTTACAAAGATATGGAGAGTGGCTTAGCAATAACATCTGCCAGCTCCCTCAGCACTTGTAGGTACCTCCTATTGGGGCCCAAGGATTTGTGGGTGTTGAATTTGCCTAAAGGATCTCTAACCAGATCCTCCTTGACCAAGGGAAAGTCTTCGTTTCTCTAGACTTTCTCTCTTACCTGCAGGGTCTGGGATTCCCAAGGGCCGGCCTTAGCCATAAAGACTGAAGTAAAGAAGGCATTCAGTAACTCCACCTTCTCTGTACCCTCCATTACCAGAGCACCCACCTCATTCAGCAGCAGGCCCACATTTTCTCTCATCTTCCTTTTGCTACTGATGTACTTGAAGAAGCCCTTCTTGTTGTCCTTGATATCCCTTGCCAGGTTGGCCTGGGCGTCCAAGTGGCCTTTAGCTTTCCTTGTTGCATCACTTCCAGTGGAGTCAGAGTAGAGCAGAATGGCTGCCATTATATTAATTTTCTCATTTAAAGACAATTGCAACTTATTAAATAAAAAACCACAACAAAAACCCTAAAAAGAAAATCTGCATTCTGAAGACGTGATGGGCTTGGATGGGTGGGATGCAGTGGGAGAGAGATGGGGCAATGCGAGTGTGTAGACAGACTGAGGAGACGAAGGAGATGGTCTGGGAGAGGGCACGAAAAGCCCATGAAATAGTGCAGATAAGACTAGAGGTCACAGAAGAGGTTGGATAAATACCCACCTGCCTCGTACAGGGGTTTTTGATATCATAGAGGGAGCTTCCTTCATATGGAGAGTAGGGAACTGTTATGTGCCGTGTTCCTTTTGTAGTGACTATTGAAGTTGGACTGCTCACTTACAAAGTGAAGTTAGGAGGCTTTCTGGAAAAATAAAAGGACACAGTAGCCTATGTCTAAATATATTTATACATTTATTAGAGCAACATGATTTCGGAAGACTTACTTGTGGTTTATAAATGCTTAGGATGAGCTGTACAGAGACTTTCACTTGGAGCAGGGGGACAGAGGCTTTTTGGTAATTGTAGTCTGCGTCAGTCCCTGCATGGGAGGTCCTATTTGGCTTAATTGGCTGTCTATTCTAGATGCCCACATATGCTACTTTATATTTGACTTCCGACCCTCTCCTTTCCCATGTAATTATGCTCCTAGCCTTTTGCAACTCTTGGTTTATTGTCCCAGATCCGTAACTGGCTTGACCTAAGTTTTGCTCAAACTACAACTTCTTTTTGTGAAGCTGAGCCAGAAAGGAGATAGCACTACATGGTTTTATAGCTTCATATGTTGGTGCTCATCTGAGGTGAGCAAAAGCAGGTGGAAAAATGTGTGACCCTATGCACAATTGGAAGCTGAAACCAGCTGAGGCCCAGAGATGCTTGGCCAGTGGAAGGTATTCCTTTTTTGCCTCAGCTGTCTCAGTCCAGCTAACCACAGAGTTCAGCAGCCAGTTCACCCAGATTTAATTTGTAGTTCTTTGAAAACCTCAGAGTGAGCATTATGTGCTTGCAGGAACAGCTAGACCTGCACACTCCTCTGCAGATGTCTTGGCAGCACTTTCCTCAATATGTCATTGCAGGAAAAATTGACCATGGCTTATGCTGTGGTGCTTCTCTTCCTGCTTTCCTCATTGAAGACAGTCTTAGGGAAATGTGGGGGTTTTGTGTTACCATTGTAAGAAAACCTGTGGTGTGCAGGTTTAATGTCCTAGCATATTTCTTCTGCTCTTCCTCCTGCCTTAGTAAAAAAAAAAAAAAAAGTAAAGTTCAAGGGTGTAAGAAAGGACAAGGTGTAAAATGTGGAAAGGCTTAATAAAAAGAAAATAATTGAGGAAAAGAGAGGGATGAAGAGAACAAAACAAAAAAGTGTAATTTTTCACATCAAGTGTAGAAACCACAGAAATAGACTTCAGCTGTTTGCTGCAGTGGAATAAACTATTCCGTTATACTCCTGCCTGTTCTATTAGAGTGTGTATTTTTATATTTAGTGTAAAGTATTTGGGTTTGTGACTATTGTCCTTATTCTATTATTATAGAATTCTATTCTATAATAGAATAATTCTATTCTATTCTATTAATATAGAATAAGGACAATACAGCTTATGTTACAGCTTATGAAAATTTCTGTGGACACACGACTAAACTGAAGCCAAGCTATTTATGGGTAAGGGAATCTTGACAGAAAGGAGTACTTGACATTTTAAGAGGCTCAATCTGCCTTCTTATGTGAATTGATGAAGATTTGCAGCCTAAAAATATTGCATGTTTTTGTTACCACATCTTTGTGGTATGTTGCAACCAGCTGTTGAAGTCAGCCAAAGTATTGTACTCTGCCCTCACAAATGTAGTGTGTTTACATTCCAGATGAATTCTCAACATGCCGTGCTTTACTGAGTATCTTTAGATTTGAGCTGCTTAAATCTCCATCAGCAGTGAATTGTCAGGCTTTCTTGATCTGCTAATGCTGATTAAGACTTTAGTGGTATTTTTCCATGTACTATTTCAACACAGAAAAGTCAAGAGATAATAGATATGAAGTGATTGTTTACCTAACCTAATCTTCAAATCAAGTGAAAACCTCAGCCATATCAGTTTGTCCCATAAGTTGCAATTCTAGTATTTATTTTTCTCCATCCGTGCTTCCTCTAACATGGTCTCTCCTGTTGAAGTAGTATAGGATGTTTATGATGCCTTTTACACTGTGAGTTTTCCATCTGTTTAGTATTTTGCTGTGGGTCTTTCTTACATTGTGAAATGTTTGGTGGTATTACTCCACTGCTATGGTCCTGTGTTCCAAAATTCAGTGGCTGGCATCTACTTTTTTGTTTGTCATCTGTTAGTCTTTTCTTCTTTACAGGATGAGACTGACAGGTCTTCATGCAGAGATCTTTGACTTAGAGAAACTAGCCCACAGCTTGCAAGCCTGAGTCAATTTGAGCAGATCAGAGGAAATAGTAGAGGCTCACCATGAAATGAAAAAGAAGCAGTGCCAAAACCCTGCAAGAACAGCGTAATCCCATCCATCACTTCAGGAGAGATGCTGGAGGCAAAGGTAGATTCTTTAGAACACTGGGACAGCTGGTAGGTATATGCAAGTGATTTGCGTGCTGTAGAGCTTTATTTATCATACATCTGTAGACAAGTTTAAGCATAACTCTTTTCTCAGCTTCTTTATACTTTAAGACTAAAGATTCTCTGGATTTTATAAATAAATTTTGAGGGTTGGAGTTATGTGGTAAAAGTTCCCTCTTGTCATTTCTAATTAGCAAGATGTATTTCTTGCAATGCCTCATTTTATTACAATTGTTCCTTCATATGATACATGATAAATCATATTTATGACACAGTTCTCCACTCAGAATGAAAAAGAGTCTTATGTATACAAGTTGTTAGGAGAAGAATATCATCAATATTTCTTCACACAGGGCTTTCCTGTACAAGTCTGACTTGCATGAATAGTTTGAATCTACTCTGCTTGTCTGAGAGGGACTAGTTAACATCAGAGTACAGCTCCTTAAAAAATAATATTCATAAAAGGACAGCAATATTTCTTTGAAACAACTCATTCTGTAGAGTGGTCCAGTCTTGCTGACAAAGGGTTCTGTTGATATAGCTTTTTATGTGATGGATTTAACAGTCTGGGGGAAGACAGCAGGAACAACCAAGTCAAGATAGGTGATGTGAAAAGGCTTCATGCTGCTATTGTTCTTATGAAACTCACACTCTACCCTGAAGTTTCCATCCTAGGGCATCTGTGCCATAGGCACTGAGTGTCAGAACAGGTCTGCAAAGCTGGATGTTTGCCTGCTCTTCCTGTCCAGGTGCAGTTGTGTTCCTCCAGCATGGAGGAGCACGTTATCGGTTGCAGGGTGCCAGGGAAGTGCAGTCAGCAGACAAAGAGACCTGGTTCTGCATGACGTTTTCCTTTATGTTGTCACTTAAATCCAAGCAAAAAGGGACAGAACTACAGTTTTTCAGTCCTTTTCCACCTGTGAATACTGATGGTACAGATTGTTAGGAAGCCCAAAGGAAGGTGATCTTCTGCTGGTACTACAACAATAAAGGTTCTGGTCTACTGGTATAGCTGCATGAAAAGAAGCATTACAATTCATCCACTGTAAGACATATTGCCCTTAATCCCTTCAATCTGACATGTGTATGTTTTCTCTCTGGTAAGCAAGCTATTCCTGCAGCTTATAGAGGTAAAAATGATTACTATGGTTTTTACACTAAGCAAAATCCAGACGTGTTTGACTTTATAATTTTGGTATAAGTACTAGGGCAGTACTCTACACCTTACAAAGGTTGGAAGGCACTATTGAAGTTGTTTTAGACCAAAGCCCATGCTCAAAGCAGGGTCATGCAGAGCAGACCACTAGTGTTGTGTCCAGTCGAGTTCTGTTTTTTCCTTAGGTTTTAACAAAATTTCTTGCATTCCAATTTGTGCCTGTTGCCTCTTGTCCTGTCACAGGATACCAGTGAAAAGAGTTTGGCTCTTTTTTACATGCTTTCATCAGGCATTTGTACACACTGATATGATTCCTCCTGAGCCTTCTCTTCTCCTGGCCGGATGATCTCAGCTCTCTCAGCCTCTTCTCCTACGTGAGATGCTCCAATCCCTCAGTCATCTCTGTCACTTCTTGCTGGACTCACTCTAGTTTGTCTATGTCTCTCTTGTGCTGAGAAGCTCAGAAGCAGACCCAGCACTCCAGGCATGTCTCACCAGTGCTGAGTAGAGGGGAGAGATCACTGCTCTCAACCTGTGGATGATGCTGTTCTTAATGAAGCACAAGATACTGCTGGATCTTGTTGCCATGAGTGCACATCACTGGCTCACTGCCTGCTTACTGTCTACCAGGACGTCCAGGTCTTTTTGTGCAAAGCTGCTTTTCAGCAGGTTGTTCCCTAATATGTACTGGTGCCTGGCATTGTTCCTCCCCAGGTGCAGGACTTTGCACCTCCTCTTGTTGAACCCACCTGTCAATGTCCCTCTGGATTGTGGCACAACTATCTGGAGTCAAACACTCCTTCACATTCTTTTACATGGTTTTGCTTTCCTTAAAAAGTATAAAGGCTGTTTGTAGACAATGTAAAGATTCATATTAATGTCCAGATTAGAAGATTTGCATTGTATTCCTCTTGTTCTAGAGAAGAGGAAATGGCGTCAAGTTATGTCAGGGGAGGTTGAGATTAGACATTAGGAAAAACTTCTACACCAAAAGGGTTATCAAAGGCTGGAACAGGCTGCCCAGGGAAGTGGTTGAATCACCATCCCTGGATGTATTTAAAAGCCATCTAGATATGGTGCTCAAGGATATGGTGTAGAAGTTGGCCTGGTAGAGATAGATAACGGTTGGACTTGATGATCTTAAAGGTCTTTTCCAACCGTAGCAATTCTGTGATTTTGTGTGATTCATTCTGTATTTAAGATGCATAGATTAAATATATGTCAGAAGTATAAA
This sequence comes from Eurystomus gularis, assembly GCA_013400335.1. Lineage (NCBI taxonomy): Eukaryota > Metazoa > Chordata > Aves > Coraciiformes > Coraciidae > Eurystomus > Eurystomus gularis. Next base: position 5,613 of record VZZY01001555.1, read on the forward strand.
TTCACTTTCACTGAGTCTCAGGAGAGATTTTCTTTCTTAATACATACTTGTAGCTTATAGTAATGAAAGTTACATACATCAGAAAGACAGAGACCTTATTTGTTCCTCATTAAAAATGAAAAGAAAACCCTCATTTTTTTCCATATGTCTGGTCAAATAGGAACTGAAGTAGTAGTGTAGGATGAAATGGAAAAAATTAAACGCTACAAAAAAATTAATAATTTGTAAGTTCACCTGCTTATGTAATCTTCTATCCTAGTAATTTTCCTGTAGTAAAGCATGCCTTGTGTCAGAAGAAAGAAAGCACAATGAAAAGTGGTTTTGTTTAGTGTTTTACTTTCTGTTTCTGAGCAATTAAACCAAAGAATTTGATCTTTCCTCTCTTTGAGGTGAGACATTTTGAACATGTATGAGTCAAGCTGCTTATTTTCACTCATAATTTTGGACCAGCAGGATGTTTTCATCAGAGAAGGTTGGGAAGGAAAAACAAAGCTGCAGGGCAGCTTCCAGGTTCCCACGCAGGGAACTGGCGAGCCCATCCTCCCTCTCCCAGCTTTAAACCTGATCTTAACCTCTGCATTCATCGCCTCCTTTTCACCTGACAGCTAGCTCTGTAGCAAGTCAAGAGCATTAAAGTGTCTCTGTCAGATGTCCATGTCTATTTGGCAGTCCCCAACCCAAGGGGAGTTCAGCCCAGGTGCCCACTCAAGCAGTGGCGTTAGAGGACAGAGCCTGCAGGATTAGAAAGACGATCTGTGCAAAATAAACTGCAAGCATAAGGGAATATACTCATCACATCATACCCTCTAATGAATCCTTTTACATTCCTCCATCCCACTGCATGAAGATGAAACTTTCTGTGATAACTTTTGGTGCCATAAAGAACTACCTGTATCTTACTGTTCTGCCTCCAGGTCAATGAGGATGAATAAGAGGTATTAGTCAGATAAATTATACCTCCAGGCTGTAACTTTTTTCAGTCAGAAAGCCTGTCAGTTTTATACATTTCCTGTAAAGCCTGTAGAGTTCTACAGAAAATAGCTGAACATCTGGATATCGTGTGTAATTGATGGGAAAAGAAGCATCTCTCTATTTTACATGTTCTTCAGATCTGATAAACTAACTGTCCAGGTGCTTCTCTTTCTTCACTGTCTTTACAGAAAGTTAGGCAGAAAAAAAATGTAGGCCTGACATGTAGTTTTCCGGAGGCTAACATTAGGCTGGATGTAACTATCGCAGTGTTGAAACAAACTGTGACCATCTTAGGTAGCAGGTCTCTGCTTACAAGTAAATGATGTAGAGGGGCACATCTACACAGTGCTTTCAGACTGATGTGGGCTTCTCTTGCCATTGGGAGCCAGTCCAGGTCTGCATCAGGGGAGCTGTGCTACTCACCTTGGTGCGATGCTCAGGCTCACGTTATCTATTTTCCACTGGGTTTATTTGCTGGTATCCATGACTTTATCCATAAGTTACCTGCTCCATAGCTGACTTATATTTGACTCGCTTGCAGTGGGGACAGAATTCACTCATAACTGTCTGGATAAAAGAACCCAGAGCATCTAAGGAGCAGTACAAAGTGTACAGAGGATCCATTTCCTAACTGAGGAAGTGGGTGTTAATGGGTTCCATCTGTAATTGCAGACAGAAAAATGAAGAGAAGAAAAAGCATCAATCGTTTGAGGAATGTTTAGCTTTTTTTGGCTGTTCTAATATGTTTCTGATAGGCTGATATGAACTAGTGTACTGGGGACTGTGGATCAGAAGGTATCCAATTTTTCTGTTGCACACTGTAGCTTGGCACAGGAAATTTCTTCCTCTCCAAGCAGTCTATGAAACATAGTAGGAGTATACACAGAGAAAAAAAAAAGTACAAGCTTTTTTTCACTGGATGTCAAGAGTGTTATGGATGGTAGAAGGGATTTTTGTGGAGTAGCTTTAAAGTCAGTGCTAGGAACCTCATCAGAAGCATTCACTTTATGAATGAGGTGTCTCCTGGGTCATCTTTGACAAAGTGTTGCTTTATTTTTCTATTTGTTCTCTAGACCTCCTTCTATTACTGTCCCAACACACACCTTTATCCTAAAGTCCAGTTGTTTCATACCAAGTCAACCACATGTAAGTGCCATGTCAAAAAAAAAGAAAATGAAAATTATAGAGCATTGCTTCAAAGCACAGAGCTTATGCCACCTAATGAATTTGCCTAAGAAAAGTGCTTACAAGGCTGATGCACATAATTTTGCAGGTAGAAGACACTGCAGCTAGAAATTCCTCTGTGTACAAAAGAATTGCTAGATATGAAGGTTCTTACCTTTCATTCAGAAATTATGTCCTGTTTACCAAGATTGCACCAAATATAGTTTTTCCTTGTATCCCAAGCAGAATTGGTTAATTCCAACTTTAGTTTATTACTACCTCTATTAGGTAGTGTCTATACTCATCACAGCCTTTCTCAATGGCACCTTCAAGATACTCTGCAGCCTTCACCACACTAAGTACCTCTTTATTGTCTAGGTGGTTGGAGTTACAAGGCTCTTAACTTTAAAACCTCAGCTGGGTGCATTACAAGTCTCAGGCTTGCAAATATGCAGGTCATATGAAATGCTGTGATTGAATTTCTTGCAGAAATTATGCCTTTAGAAATAAGCAATCTGGCTAGAGAAAGCATTTGATGTTGTCTGTGTTACTAGTAGATAATTAGTGAGGATTCCTTTAACCACAGAAGACTCAAACACAGAGAGACATTCAGAAAAGACCAAAACCCAAGGTTTTTCATGCCCTCTCCTCTCTTCAAAGGAGTAAAACTAACTAGCCAGACTTAAAATTACAAGTATCAAAATGTCTTCTAGTAAAGATGCAATGAGTATGTAATGATCATCTCATTAGTTTTGGAAATAGAAAAATGGTAGCTAAAAGCACACATTACAGGATCAGGGTCTATTGCTACATCCAGAATTCTAGACAAATGAGTGCTTGCTTGCTAAACCTCTCTTCTGGCAAAAGAGAAAATCCAGATGCTGGGCCTGGCCCTGAATGATCGATGTTTAGGAAAGTAGCATGGGGCACAAAACCCCCCTGTGTTTAAATTTCAAATTAATTGATGATTATTTTAAACTATATTGTCACATTATTCTTTGTAAAGGGAATCGTGCAGGTAGAGCTTTTGGTTGCTGTTTAGTACCACAGGTGACACCCAGAAGTAACACTGAGTGTCTCATTTCATTTCAACAGAAGGGAGTTAGTGAAAAATTAAATGTATTCTGGGAAATTTTTATATAGAAAGGATTACCAAATGATATACAGAACTATTAGAAGCGAGTTAATAGTAAGAACTATTTTTTTTCTTTTCAAAATGGAGTATGACACTTAAGTAGGTCCAGAAACACTTGGCTTTCTGATGAGATAGGAAGGGGACATTCAGTGCAGACGGGATGTTTGCAAATTGAAGACCAATGAAAGGTAATGTTATTTTGACCAAAAATGTATTTAGGCTTTGGAACTCATGCCATAGGAGGTTGTTGATGCTGAGGTTCATAAACCATTTGACAGAATTACAGGGTTAATAAGAACATTCAGGGTTGTAGTGGTTATTGGTTTGAAAAAATATTAAAAAAATCGGAATGCTATTAAACCACATCCTCTGGGTTTGAGACAGTCTCTGTTAGAAAACAGAAAGACACTTAATCTGTCTGATGTGGGAATTCTTACTTTTCCTCTGAAGTACCTAATGCTTGTTGCCACTTGAAAAGAAGACACTGGCTAATTGGATAGATGATGGGCTGACTGATTTAATAATTCCTTTTCCCTATGTCTCTATGCATACATTTCACAGATATGTGTTTAAAATGATCCCCAAAAAAGTTCAAGGCAGATTTGAGTCCTTTTTCTTTTATGAACATTTATATATGAGTATGTAATGCCTTGCATGTGGTGTTCCTGTTAGCATACTCTCTTTTTTGCCAGACCACTGTCACAGTAAACCCAAAATCAGAGCTCATCTCATAAGCAAAGATTAGAGCAGTGCAAAACCCAGATGTCTGTCTGAATTTCTTTGGCCTCTCATTTCTTCTGTCTCCACTGAGAAATTCCTGAGAAATAATTGATTATATGCATTCAGTTATTTCCTAGATCCCCAACTCCTGAAGCAGTTTCTCACCAATGAAAATAGTGATGAGAACAATTCATTGTGGACTGTGAAAGGCTTTAATAATTGATTTTATCTCTAAGACTGAAGATTTCTGACAGAAACCTCAGGTGCAAGCTTACTCTCCAGACAGTTCTGTGCATTTTTATGGCTTTGAAAATCATGTGAAATACAGTCTCATAGTTCACGAAGCTGAAGCAGGCTCTACTTCTGTGAACTCTCACAACCTGTCTCTGCGTCTGCTTCTGCTGTGTCCATGAGGTAGTTAACAGCATCACACAGAGCCCATTTTTCAAATTAAGACTAGACCTCATCAGTTCTGGCTCATTGAAAATATAAAGGTTATTGCCTGTCTGTTCTTTTCTACTCATCTTTCTGTCTGTTCCTTAAGGTATTGAATTATGTTTACCTGCCCAGGTTCCTCTCCTGAATTTGTTCCAGGACTTCTTCCCAGCCCTGTCACTGTAGGCAAATTGTCTCCCACCTCTACTGCGGAGACCTCACTGTTGCTTGGTCCTAAATTTCTGTCTTTTTGCAAGTTGTTGAAGCAATCTGTAGCAGCTCATCACCACTCCTGTGTTGTCTTTTCTGGCAGGGTGTGTTCAGCTTCCTCTCACTGCCATCTGTCTTCTCAGCTGCTGGTTCAACACCAGAACACCTACATGGGGCAGAGACTCTGGATGCCAGATACAGCAAGGGATAAATTTGGTGTCCCAGGTTTCCCTTAAAGTGCAGCCATGTTGCAGTTAAAATCCTAGCATGGAGCATGAGCTAAGTAATGCTTTAGGGATGTTTTCTGGCACTATATTTCAGTCATGAGCCATTATGGTTCTTGACCCATATCTCCCACGACAGCAAGTCTTGAAAGGCAATGCTAGACCAGTCAGTATCTACATGACCAGTGTCCTATAACAGGAGGTCAAAGATGAAGTATTTTGATTCATGAGGCTGCAAGCCCAAATGTTATGGGATATATCACTTCTGTTTGCATGCCTTACGTGTCAAGGAATTTTAATATTCTATAATTCTATATTTTCACATTATTTTTTTTAAGGGATATTAAAAGCAGTCAAACCTCCAGGATGTCTGAGGCCAGAGGATTCTTTGTGCCCAGCCACCAGAGTCCTGTCCAGAGATACCGGGGTCTCCATCCCAGGCCAATGAATGCAGCTGCTGCTTTCCCATTTCCATCACTGGGGCCACCAGTGCTGAGCTCTTCACTCACTCCAGTCTCTTCCAGCAGCCAGTGTTTAAGATACGCACCATTTCTGCCCTGTGGCTGGCAGCCGAGACCCCCATGTGGACAGAAGGCAGGAGCTGGCCCCATGTTCACTCATGCCTGCCACACTGGTTGTGGGCACCTTGTCCTTTCAGCACTCACACAGGATAGGGTGAGATTGCACTGAGAGGTAAGCAAGGATTTAACAAGCAGATAAGAAAGACTATGAAGACCAGGCACAGGGCTGTTATAGAAGCGTACTGAGCAGTGAGTTTTTACATGCAGCTGGCCCCTTTTATACACTTTTCTGCCTAGTTCCTCTTTGTTCCTTCCCAGTCGCCTTCTCTAAACATTCCTTAAGTTTGACATAGTCGCACTGATCCCCTTGGAATATCCCAAATCCTTATGTTCCTCTTGCTTCCATCTTCTTACCAGTTACAAAGACCAGATTGGCCTTTTCAAAACCCAGGCCCATAATTTCTTAATGGCCCTTTAATTAGTGACTGAAGACTTTCGGTCTTTGGCATTGCCTCTGTCATTGCCTGGCTACCAGGTTTGTGTCTCTGTGTGTTCCTGTTTATTGCTTTCCTCCTTATGTTTTACCCCTTTGGCATTGACAAGGTCCTTGATTGGATAGTCTTAATGGTGCATAACCTTATTTGGCACATTCCCAATACCCTTATAATTTCTTTTCTTTTGTGATCTCATTCTGTTAGTTCCAGTACCTATAGCTGTTTTTAAAATTTATGTAACAGTATTATCAACTTCAATTTGGAACCAGGCCTTCAGGCAGAGTTCTTTTTTCTAAAGTTAATAAATGTTACAGTTTACTTAAAAAAAACCAACCCAATAATCAGGGAATGCTGCATAACTATATTTCAGGATCTGGCGTATTAAAAAGCGGTAAATACCATGAGACTCAAAAATACTTGAAATGGTGTATCTCCTGCTAGTAAATACTAGTATTTCTTCCTTTGTTACACATACAAAGCCTTAACAGTTTTAGGACCATGCTCTTTCTCCCAGTACAGTCTTCTTTCATTCCCCAAATCTTCTTTTTCAGAGCCTTTTTTTTTTGTTTTTTTCCTGAATGCTCTGATGTGCAGCACTAGAAAGCTGAGGCCCTGAAGTGACAACAGTCTGTGGCAGTGGAAGCCATATGTCTACAGTGGGGCCATAAATCCTCATGGCTGCTCCCCCATCCAGAGACAGAATGTGCATGATGCTGTTGGTGCTGTTGGATGAGGAAGGAAAGGAACCTTCAGAAACCACCATCTCCTTGGCCTGCCACCCTCTCCCAGCCCCTCAGTGCCCCAGAAGTGTCCCAGTAAGTACTTGTGTACTTGTGTATGTATGTGTGTGTCTGTGTGTATCAGTCATCCACACTAGGGGACCTCTCTGCACATGGAACTCCAAATTGTATTTTGGGTTATCCTAAGTACCACACTGTGATTGAAGATCTCTCTACTTTGCTATTCCTACTGCCTGCCATTCAGCACCACTGTTACTGTGTCTCCTTCTTCCTAGTGTGTACATCAGTTTTTCAGATTACTTCCTTTCCCCCAGATGTATATTTCTTCCAGACATGATTTCACCAAGCTCTCACTCTCTGCTTTTGATCAAAGACTCGTTGCATTATTTCTTCCTTCTGACTGGCGGTTGACATTCCTCCCGGTTTAGTAACATCTAAAAATTACATTTATGTGGTATTCCCCCTACTTGTCTTGATACTAAATGCATACTTTAAATAAAACCAGATTTACACTGATCCCTGTATCTTCCATTAGCTGTCTTCCCTGACCTCTGTACTTAGCTATTTATCATTACCCTTTGCTTATGTTCACAGAGTTTTTCTGTCCACATGCTAGCTTTCATGCTAGCTGGCTCATATGAATTTCACAAGTAAGATTTTGTAAGTCAGATTGCTATAATTCAAGGGTGGTATTTGCTGCATTCTTTTAATCCACTAATCTTGTATATCTGACAGAAAGCAGTCATGAAGAAATAAAGAATATAGTGCTGAAAGGCAGAAAGTGCAGCTGAGTTCAAGATGTGCAGCATCAGGAACTCGCAGAGTAATACAGTAGAAACACTGTTCATAGACAAGACTTTCACTTATATGCATGCAGAAGCATTTTCCTTCTGCTGTTTGTCTAAATACACTCTGTGTGAACTACTGCAAATATGCCAGAATAGTGAGTCAGGGGAGATTTATGGTTCCCCTTGCCAGATGGAGCAAGTATATGTTTACAGAAAGGGGAAGAAAACGATGTAACTGAAGTTTCAAAGCTCACAGACAGATGTTGAATAGGAGAACTCTGGGCTCGATGCTGTATGACAGGTTTTTTGGAAACACATCAAGGGTAGAATTATTTCACTTGATTTTAAAGGCCTCAGCTGTCACTGGAGAAGTTAAGGATTTCAAGGGGAATTCAGATTTCCACTTTAGATCAAGCTGAATCAGGCCTGTTGACCTCAGGAAGTAGCTTAGATGCAGATGTCTGCATTTTATACAGCTGCTTTTGATCAAATGAAACTACTTCCTGATGCTATTAGAGAGGAGGAGCTTTACTTGCCTCTTTTACCTCGTGCTATGCCAGAACAGAGAGAACATTTCTTAGGCTCAAGGTGTGCCTTTCTGCAGGTCACCTTCCACATTAGGTACAGCTTTTGGTATTACAGACCTCATTTCACAGTGCTACCCAAATGCCTCTCCCTGTGCTAGCGAATGGTGCATTGCCTGGAGGGGTGCTGCTGGTTCTGCCACCTCCTACTTCACATATGAGCGTGAGATAGGGCTGGAAACTTGTTTCCCCACACACTTTTCAGGCCCCAGACACAGAATTGCAGCTGCTGTTGGCAACACTATGAACATAATTAAAAATATTTCTCACGAGGATGAACAAATGAGAAAGTGAAGTTTGGGAACTCCCATTCTTCATGGATTTATTGAACACCACTAAAAATGAGTTTAAAGAAAGCCTCATTTTCAAGAAGCTTCTCCTTCTCCAGCTCCTTCTCTTCTGCAGACAGTATTGCCAGGTTTTGTAGACTTAGCACGAGGTTGTAGATTACTTGATTTTTCATTTAAAGTCAAACTTCTGATGCTATTTTGTCCATCGGAAACAACATCTTACTGCTTTCTGACTGCTGTGCCACAGTATTCTGGGGGCCACAGAGACATGTCCTGGAGCTTATAAACAATTCAGCAAATCAAGATAACTATTTGTTACCGACAGAATAGAGCCAGACTTTCAGTGTAAGTGCCATGGGAGACTTTCTTTGCCAGAAGATAAGTGTTGTCTTGACTCAGTTCATAAAAGTGCATACGGCCTTTTGCATTTTTCATAGTTGATAAGGCCATTGCAAGACTGTTGTTTCAGTGGTAGGACTGAGTTAATGTTTATTAACTAATCATCACTAGTTAATAACTCCCTAAAATTGAACATTGCATTACCTCTGACATAAGTGCATTCCAGGCACCCTTGCTGCATGATGTAAGGCAATCATTTTTATGCCTGTTTATCTGTTTTGCAGAGATATATGGCTCTGTGGTTTTATTATCTTTATTAAGAATAACAATTACAGGAGAATGAGGAGATGAATGCATATTGAAATAACATTTCTATATCTATTACTAACATTGTAATTATACGCCTTTTGGTTTTTCACAAGTTGTCTTATGTGCAATGGTCAAGCATAGGCTTTTCCTTGTTCTACAGCTGTGACACTTCACCTTATCTTATCTCTTGATCTTTCAGTTCAAGCTGGCAGCACATTTCCAGTTTTGACAGTGGCTGGATAATGTTGGTATCTTCCTTACTGTGACTGAGACTTCTGTCTAAACCCCCCCAAAAAAACCTCAAAAACCAGCTTCACTGACAGAGCCAGTCCAAATCTAAAACCCTCAATACCAAAGAAAGCATGAGGTCTGGGTTAGAGATCCTTTAGGGGTAAAAGTAGTAAGGAAGTAACAGTGGACAAGGCTGCAAAGGTAACATGAATTTGGCTGCATTACATTTGCCTTGTATCTTTGCTTTTATAGTCCTTGCCTTTTTTCAAGGTAGTACTAAAGTGCGTTACCTCTCAGCCTTTCATCAGGGGACAGTGCCTGTGTGCAGCTACGGCAGGTTGAACACTTAAGGGCTACCTCTGCACTGTCTACTAGATCATTTGATTGTGCAACAGAAAGGCTGAAGAGGCACGTGACACACTGGTCTCTACATCCATGCTTACTTTACCCCAGTAAATGCAGGTGTTGAGCACATGTTGCTAGAATTTTGTGAAAGATGGGCATGTTGTCAAAGAGAAGAGCAGTAGAGATGCTGTCTTGATTGCAAGGAATTTGCTCTCTCTTGTTAAGTAGGAGAGGTCCATTATCTTAGCTGAACATCTAGACTGTCAGGGTTGGTGATGGAAAAGGAGTGTGGTAAATGTAGTACCATTTTGGCCGACAAGGGCTTAAGGGTGTTGGTTGACAGCTGGCTAAATATGAGCTGGCAGTGTGCCCAGGTGGCCTAGAAGGCCAACAGCATCCTGGCTTGTATCAGAAACAGTGTGGCCAACAGGACTAGGGCAATGATTGAGCCCCTGTGCATGGCACTGGTGAGGCCACACCTTGAATGCTGTATTCAGTTTTGGGCCCCTCACTACAAGATGTTGAGGTGCTGGAGCGTGTCCAAAGAAGGGCAACAAAGCCAGTGAAGGGTCTAGAGCAGGGGTCCTCAAACTTTTTAAACAGGGGGCCGGTTCACTGTCCCTCAGACACTGTTGGGGGCCGGACTATAGTTTGGAAAAAAATGAATGAATTCCTATGCACACTGCACATATTTTATTTGCAGTAGTGCACAAAAAAACAGGAAAAAGAATGCCGTATCCGGCCCGTGGGCCATAGTTTGAGGACCCCTGGTCTAGAGCACAAGTCTTATGAGAAGCAGCTGAGGGAACTGGGGTTGTTTAGCCTGGAGAAAAGGAGACTGAGGGAAGACCTTATTGCTCTCTACAACTGCCTGAAAGGAGGTTGTAGCAAGGTGGGTGCTAGTCTCTTCTTGCAAGCAATAGGACAAGAGGAAACAGCCTCAAGTTGCACCATGGGAGGCTTAGGCTGGATATTGGGAAAAATTTCTTCAGTGAAAGGATTGTCAGGCACTGGAACAGGCTGCCCAGGGAAGTGGTGGAGTCACCACCCCTGAAGGGATTTAAAATACATGTAGATGGGGTGTTGAGGGACATGGTTTAGTGGTGGACTTGGCTGTACAGGATTAACGGTTGGGCGTGATGATCTTAAAGGTCTCTTCCAACTAAAACAATTCTATGATTCTGTGATGTTGAGGGAAAGCACTTTGGCTACCTACCTCTGAGATGGTTGTGGTGCATGCAACTTCATCTATAGCATTTTATTATAAAATAGAGAATAAGAGCATGATTTTTCACCAAGGTCTTTTATAGGTGATCCTTCCCTGTCTTGCTTCACAATCCCCTGGATGCTGATGAGTGGGGTGGAGATAAGGGCAGGAGTCTGCACTATGAGATCTAAGTTCAGATGGTGTTGAACAAAACCTTTAGTGGTAGGCAGTGTGGTTACATAGCTACATTCCCAGTAAGGATTTTACTATCTATACTGGAGCAGAGGACAGAGAAATATGTAGACAGATCTAAAAAAGCCCTCAGAATTTTGTCTGCTCATACTGTTCAGATTTAACGTCCCTGCTCACTCTCCAAGCCAGATGCATGTCCTCAATGGGTGTCTTTGAACTAAGGCAAGAAAAACAGCAGCTGCCCAGCTTACAAGTAGAGCATGAATTGTGGGCTGGCCTTGATCACCTTTGACAAATGGCCATTGAAGGGTGGGTATTTATACCCAGGCTGAGTAGTTTGTTTGTTCAGTGATCTTGCTATTAGTATTAAGGAAGGAATAAATGAGAGAAAACAAACATTTGGTCAGGATATGCATTTTTATGAGGTTAACTCATCCTTGGGGAAAGAAGGAAGGCTCTGATCAAAGCACAGCCTTATTGCAGAAATCTGACTGCAGGGGTAGTTTTGTTTGTTGCGGATTCAATCTCTAGTAGTCAGCAGTGTTGAATGATTTAAGAGGCTGGCCTGACAGAAAGACAACACACAGGAAAGGGGTTACCACTGCTGTGAAGTTTAATAGTTCTGAATTAAACTGGTTCATTTTCAAAGTAGGAAATATACTACAGTGTTGACATTCTCTGCCCTCTGGCAAGAACTAGTGGGCCCATGGGGTAGGGTTGTTTGTTTTTTCCTGGGTTGTTGGGTTTTTTCCCTCCTTTTTACTAAAAAGGGAGGAAATATTCTCTTTTTCTTTCACCATTTGTTTGTCTTTCACATATCTTTAGCCAATAATGGGGAAAAATGCTTGGAAAACATTACAAAATAGAAGGGAAATGAGGGACACTACACCAATTATTATGTCTGTTAACATATGAGGAAGTGTCTACCCAGCCAGGTAATTGGCAGAAGGGCTCGATATAGAGACTGATCTCACAATTTGCTGTCCACAGTTCTCTCTTCAGAACCACCCTCTTATTGCACTACCATTGCAGCTTGCTATTTTGTAAAATATCCCCACATAGGCTTCCTTAAAGGGTTACTCATTCATACCCTGACAGTACATACAAATCAATATTTTATGTTATTGTCAATAAAATCAGCTGGGGAAAGGCAATTGTCAGGTTTTCCCCATATTAGCATTCCTAATGATACAAATTAATTTCTCTGAAAAGTTTTGAAGTTGAATTCTGGCTCTTCTGAAGTCAGTAGATATTTTGCCACCAACAGATGAAGGTGAAATGCTGTGTGTGATGCCTGCCTGAGCTAGGTGACATTCAGATGTAACTTGGTTGTGTCTAACTTGTGCAAAGTTGAAACCTAAGTCATTATTCCTTGTTATAAAAACTAAGTTTCTGGAATTGCTCTTGCCTGTCCATAGAGGAGCACATTCTCCTTCTTTGGCACTGAATTCTATAAGACATGTCTACCTTCTAATTGGCAGCGACACTTGTTTGGTAAAAAAGGGATGAGGTAATAAGGTTGTACTCACCAGAACAGGCCTAGCAGGGCACATGCAGGAGAAAAGCATATCATAGAATCATAGAATAGTATTGGTTGGAAGGGCCTTAAAGATCATCTAGTTCCAATGATGTGCAGGATCTTGGTAAGAAGACCTTGCTGGCAGCTCCTCTACAGCATATCTGATGTGTTATAATAATTTCTAGCTCTCACAGTGTTATGTAGCAGATCTCTCAAAATGGGTAAGATTGGCTGCAGTGTCAGCCTTGTAAGTTGTGGTGGGAAAGCCTTGAAGCACCAGCAACAAGTGAGCAATCAGTGATGTTTAATTTTGCAGAAGAACTTGTGTGTTGGTAAGACTATCCTTCCTATCTCTTTTGGAAAAGGCGTATCTGATGACTAAACAGGAGTATTTGTATCTGTTGTTGAAACTACTAAAACTAGAACAGCTCTAGGTGCACTCACTCTTCTTTTGAAGACAGTTCACCTTAATTCTGCTGCCCTTTAGTGATCTTGCACTGGTGACATTAACAGGTTATTTTTCCACAATTATTTTACTTATAACTTCAGTTCATAGCTGTTCATACATTTGTTTGCATACATAAAAAGAATCAGAAAAATATTTTTAAAGATAGATTAATGATCTAGCTTTCACTCTGGAGATTTTATGATAAATAAGGCTCAAATTAATTGTAGGATCACCCGTTAGTCTTACTACACAGCTTTATCAATAGCTAGGAGTAGTTATATGTATATAGAGCATCTTTCAAATATAGTAAACTATATATAAACTATAGTATAGTATATATAGTAAACTATAGATAAACTAAACTACAGTATGTAGAGATTTCTTGGAAGAAATTTTAGTCTGTCTTTGAATATGCTAGCATATGTGTGCGTGTGTTTGTGTGTATGCATGTGTGCACCCGAAACTTAAATGGTTGTGCTTTCTATGCTTCGGAATTTTTGTCTTAGTCCTGTTAATACTGGTCAAGTAACCTAATCTCAAGAGTCACATACTTTTTTCAACATCTTAACAGGGAAACCATCAGTTGATTTGGCATGGAGACTAACCTTTCACCCTTTGGGGTGGTCTCTTCAGGACACAAGAGAAGGCACATAAGTGGATTAGCGTGTGGAGGCTTACATTGCTGACAGTGATTTCCATGGGCATCACATTCTTACCGTTCCTGCTGCAATACAGCCCAAGTGAAACTATCCATCTAATTTAGTGCTATTTTTGTTTTATTCTGTTGTCTTTTCAAACTAAGGTTTTCTGCTGCATTCATATCCTATATCCCATACAGTAACATCATGTGAATGTGACTAATGAAGACCAGTATCCTAATGGTGTTTTAAGCACTAATGGCCAAAGAGTCGGCTATTTCCTGGCAGTTAATGGCCATCTGGAGGAGATCTTAATCTGTCTGGTCATTAACTGCCAGGAAGTGATTGACTTGGAGGTTGTTATTGCTCTTAAAAATGAAATAGATTTTTTCCTTCTCACTCTCCTTACCATCATGCCACTGGCTTGCAGTGTTTACTGTCTCCAATGTGAAATCTTTTCTCGGTTGCAGAAGTTTTTTTAGCTGTTCAGTGTCTTCTGCACTTCACAGAATCACACAAATGTGATCCCTGCCTGAAACAGTCTATAATCTGAAGCTACAATTCTGCATTTGTATCGACATAAGAAGAATATTGAACTAGCATGGAAATATGTTTAGTTGAAGAGAGTTCTATGTGCAAAGAGAGGTTTTGATCTTTCAGATGCAACTGACAGCCCGTGATTGTGGCATGCGTTGCAAAAGCAGAGAGCAGAAAGCAACAGGAGAATGATAACAAAAAGTGGTTGCAATGATCTGTCTTAAGAAAAGTAAAAATTAAGATGGCTAAAACTAAGAGTTGCCTTGACCATCTTTGCCTTCACCCCAGATTTCTTTCTTTATCTGCTATATGTTTAGATACATTCTTAGGCACCATTTAAAAATCTATCTTTGTTTATTATGATAGTTATTTAAGGCAAGCTGAATTTCTAAATCTCTCCATAAGAACTTGCTTTGCCAGGTTGTCTACAGCAAGCTTGATAATAACTTGAGGTTTTGCTGACACCACTGCATGTCATCACCTGATTGCCTTACTGGTTCCTTTACTCCCCTATTTGACTGTGCTGATCTTTGTCCTAAAGTGAAATGAAGCCATACTATAAGTTCTCTAGGACTTGCAGTCTTTTTTTTTTGTATCTGTACAGGACATGGCCGAGTGGCACGTAGTCAATACCTGAGGATCCAGATGTTATGTTATGGCAAAGCTGCTTGAGTAAAGTTGGGCCTAAGACTTAAAGAACTTAGGGAGACCAGAGAGGAATTAAAGAGAGATGATGGTTGTGGAATGGCATCTTTAGGTTATGATTCATTAATGCTGATCGGAGGGAAAGGGGAGAAGGGGAAAGTCTGGATGGATGAGATGTACAACAGAAAAACTAGGGTAGGTGAAGCAAGGTGTCAGTTAAAGTTAGTGCTGCAACATGTGAATCAAAACAAAACCACAGATAATTATCAACATATAGTTTACTTAACAAACAACAATTATTCTAGAAGGTGCATTGACTAGATCTGAGTGAGATGCAGCTGTTAGAAGAGTCGGTCTGTCCAGTACAGAGCATTTCAAGAAGCAAAACTGGAGAAAATCTTGGCTGATCCCCATCCAAAAACCTCTTAGACAGCAGAGCTTATAGTGCTCTTGGAATTATGAATAACTGATCCTAATACAGCGTCTAGATACAAACTAGTTAGTTTCTTTCTTCTGTCAAGAAACAACTATTACTAGAAGAAAAAAAAACAGGGAGGAAAACTAATTCATTTTTTATAATGTCTTAAGACATGGTGTTTCATACCTTAGTTGCAAATTATAATTGGGTCAGGAAATTAAACACAGTACTCTGTGGAAATATAAAAAAATGGGGAAAGCTTGAAGAAAAACATTAAATAAAAATGTCTTTTAAAATATGATTGTAAAATAGTTATGGATGCATTTGAAGCCACATGTTGAAAAATTTATGACTGGTCTGGTATGCAGACCCCACTCTGTTTCATCCTCTCTTCTTTATTTAACTTTTTATATTTGGTTCAGTTTGGCAATAAAATAGACATATTAAAAAAGGTTCATAAATCAGTTCTAATGTGTAAAAGGGGAATTTACTGTGGACATACATAATCTTGCCTCTTGCCTCTCATACTTGTGGTAGAAACTCCAGTGTCTCCCTGTTGGAGCAGCTGTGTTTTCAATAGTCTGCATGGCTTATGCATGGCAATTTTTTTTTTTTAATAATTAAGAACACATTTACAAATAAAACTCAGGAAAGGAAGGAAAGAATGTTAGGAGTGATAAAATTAAAGACTTCTGAATGGAAACTCTTTGAAGGGCATACCTTATAGGTAATTCTTCATTTCAGAAAGGGAATTTATAAGTGTAGTTTAGTTCTGGTCTGTCTGTTCTCTGTACTGAGATGGTGCATTGGATTACAGTGTGAGACTGCTCACTAAGGGCCAGTTCCTCAACTGGTTTGGTCCTTAATTAGGGAAATACCTATGGGTGGTGACAGAGATTGTATTGGTAAAATTACAAGAATGAAAAGAACACTGAAGCGCTTCAATTTTTAACATTATTTAGTATTTTCTTAGGAGGTAGGCAGCTCCCTCATTATCTGCCTGGACCCAAGGTGCTTTGTGGCCTCTTCTGTTCCTTGTCAGATTCTCCAGTTTGGAGTGGTGCTCCAAGGACCAAGGCATACTGATGTATTTCCCAGTAGTCAAAAGTCCATCAATCATCCGCATCCCAAAATAAACGCTCTGGGAAGTCTGTAAGAGCCACAGGAGAAGGAAACAAACCTCTTTGTATGAAAAGAGACCCATAAGAGTACAGCTGAATCTTCTGGTGTTTTCACTATAAACATTTTCACTCATAAAAACTACAAGTCTCCCTTTCCTTGGTCTGTGTGTAAAATTAAGCCTTAGGATGCGTAATAAAATGTGTTAATCAGCAAGCAATTTAGAGCTGACTAGGCTGCATATGCATTAAATAATATCAGAATAGATATTTTTTATTTTAAATATGAGTGATGAAGATATACCGATTTCATGACTGTCACAAGTGTGACAGAAAACAGAGATTAATTATGTGACAAAACCTAGGAATTGTCAATAAAAAAAAGACAACTTCAGACATTTTTCCATACTCGGTATTTTTGGGCAATCTCTAACCCCTTATTCTGCAGGGTGAAGCACTGTTTTGTATCCTTTCTTGTCTTATTTTGATACCCTGATATAAATGAACATTGTATGAACTGGAACAGGTTATCAAGAGGAATGATGGCATCTCCATGCTTGCAGATTCTTGAAACCTGATTGGAAATGGCCCTGAACACTGATGTAGCTGCCCCTGCATAGGCAGTCTCCAGAGGTCCCTTCTAACGTCAAAAACTCTGTAATTCTGTAGTCGATTCTGTGCTGTAAAGCAGATGTTCAATGTCATTGCTCTAGAGTTGGGTTTTTTTCTGGTTTCTTTGTTATTTTCCATTGTGAAACTTCCCTTTGAATGCATGTAAACTATGCTCAGATGTAAAACACCCAGTAAAAATAGGATGGTATTTATCTCTCCTAATA
Organism: Eurystomus gularis; assembly: GCA_013400335.1. NCBI lineage: Eukaryota > Metazoa > Chordata > Aves > Coraciiformes > Coraciidae > Eurystomus > Eurystomus gularis. Next base: position 22,672 of record VZZY01001555.1, read on the forward strand.
ATAGAAGTCCATAGCAGAGGCATCTGCTGCAGAGTTGGTTGCCCCAGCTGCTGCTTAGAGTACGTTGAGAGATTTTTAGGGTTATGTTCACGGGCGTATTTTTGTTGTTTATTTTAAGAGAAGATGAATAACCCTTTAAAATGTCTGTTTCCCTCCATCGGCTAGAAAGGCAGCCAAAAGTTACTATTTCAAATAATTCAAGTTACTGGGATGTTTTGCATTGTTTCATTGAGATTTTGTGTGTTTTTCTAAAGTTTGAACCATTATTTCTGCTCACCATTAACGTCTGGACTTTATCCATGGAAAAAGCCTGGTGAATGAGATACACCATCTTATTAGGATAATGAAACAGCACTGTGTTATTTTTTGTAAATTCTCAGCTTGTGAGGCTTTGATGCTCAGAACCTTTCTGAAATCTCTATTATTTGTAAGCCCTTTTTTTTCTTTTCATGGAAAAAGGTATAAAACTTTTAGCACTACCTAATAGCACTGGAGTGCATTGCATACATTTATTGTATTTTTGCAGTACTAGATTAAGCCTAAGTTTCACAGAGCATCGCCACAGTGCTGCCTGGCACTCACAGAGCTGCACTTCGTTTGCTTATGGGGAGTTAACCTTCCCGTCCGTCAGATGGATAAGTAGCTGCAGTTGGTCAGCATAGACCTGGAACGGTCAGGCCTATGATCATGCAATATATACTCGAATAGTCTCTGTGAGCACAGAGGAAGACAGTGTTCCCGCTTTGCTATCATCTGGGCATTTGTGGCCAGTCCAGTATCAGCTTTTCCCCATTGCTGTGCACGGACAGAGTACAGTCTTGTAGTCTGTGAGGAATCCCATTAGGAAAATATATTGCAGGATAGCACGGGGATTAAACAATAATTCCTTGAGGGCTCCCCAAAAAAGCTGCTTTGAATAGCTTTTAGCCTTTTTTTAGAACTCTTAAGAAGAATTGTAGTTCTCTATTAAGATAGTTCAATTTGTCTCAAGGATTTGCTTTTGCTTTGTGAGTTAGATTCAATAGGCCCTCAAAAAAAACATGAGCTCAGCAGTGACTTTTTCAGGAATAATCCCTAAATTGTTAACTTTGAAAGGAAGAAAGCTCTACCGGAATTGCAAGGTGATCAAATGCAGCAGCAGCATTCCACTGAGGAAAAGGTGATAGAGAAATGTCTGTCTGTCAGCATTTAAACCCCAGTGGTCTTCTGCTGACCTCCTAACCCTGTTCATTACAGCTGAATGGCCTAATAATGCGATGGTCCCACCCAGTAACTAGCTGCGCTTTTATTCAGCTGCAGAGAGATGAACGCAGGAGTGCCTTGAGGCTGTTATACAATACTGCAGGAAGTTCCAAAGAATACCCATTGCTTTTCTTTTACGGAGAACTGATGTATATTTTGGAAAACTTAAATGTCTAACTTAAATGCACTTACATTGTATTTTTATTTGGCAGAGGGAGGGGAATGAAAGGCTTTTCTTATGTACAACTGGAGTTGCCTCTTACCTAGAAATATTTCCAAAAAAAGGATAAGCCAAGTAAACACCCACTGGAAAAATTATTTTACTGCATTAGTATTCCTAGTGGATATTTTAATTGGTTTATTTATTCAAGTTCTAGTCACATCACTCGCATGGATGAGATTTCATAATTGCTATTGATTTCTATAAAGATTTTTTTTGTTATAAACCAGCGTGATGTAACTCTTTGAATACCAACATTTGTCTGTGAATCAGTCCAAAAGTGGTGATTCCTGTAGTTTGCCTGTAAACTCTGAAAACAAGCATATCATTTGCAGTGAAGGGTAATATTGGTTAAAATTTTAATTCTTCTAAGTTTCCCTTAATTTGCTTTGCTATGTGAATGGTGATAGCAACACATCTCCATATGTACTATTAATTTCTCTCCTGTTTAAATTCCCTGTTGTCTCCTGAAGAGTTCATAGGAACATACTTAGAGGATAAAGAGAAAAATTATGTTGTGCTGGAGCTGTCAAGCAGAAAGAAGATGCAACTACTGTCCATGACTTTCTTCCTTCATGATGGACATTACATACTTCTGCTCAGTGTACCTGAGGAAGACTTTTAAATATTAACCCCAAACCGCTCTGCCTCAGCCAGATTTCTCCCCCGCCCTGCTTTTTTTTTTTTTCCTCTTTGCTACCTTGGCTTTGTCTTTTACAATGAACTTTTTCTCTATTTGCACATTATGTTTATATACCTGCCATTATAGCTTCCATTACTACAGCCATAAAGTTACTAATGTAGAAATCTTTGTCAACTGCTACTCCATTTATCTAGAATATTACAGCTAAATTCTGAGGAACAAAAGAAAGCAAACTGTTTTTGAATAGTGGTCCTATACATAAACTACTATCTAAACTATTTTTTTCCTTACCTGCTTCTTCCTTAGCCACATTCAAGAAGAAGATCTGTACCTGGGCTTCAAGATGGACAAAGAAGTCAAGCACACAACACTTTCTTAAAGGTAAGAAGCTTACTATTTTGGAGGGGGAGGAGGAAAGTGGAAGAAGAGGAGTGTAATGAACAGGGTGTGATTCATAACAAGACAAAGTATTTCACCTTTATAGGGTGAAAAACATCTTAATTTTGCAATGTTCTATGTCCTCAGTGTTTGGAAATATGTCAAAAAAGGCAGCTACCTGTTCTCAAATTCTGCTTCCAGAACAGAGCAGCGCACTGCTTGATGGGAGCTGGGTTCCTGTATATGAGAGCAGATTATCTCTATTGATCTCAAACTTCACTCAAAAGCAGTTCAAATTCCACTGACTGAAAATCACCAGGAATTTGAAGATGTAATCTCAGCCTGGTGACTCTGAGGTGTTGGACTACAGAATGGGAACCACCTCTGATTATCATCTAGAGGTGACTTGTTTGGAAAGAACTTGGTCCCTTTGAAGGTTAATCATGGATTAACACTGGAGCTGATTTGGTACGGTCTTCATTGCTTTCTGGATCATGAAAGGTCAAAGTATATGAAGAAAGGCTGAAAGTGTTGTGGTTGCTCAGCTCAGAGAAGAGAAGGCCCTGGGGAGACCTTATTGCAGCCTTTCAGTACTTAAAGGGGGCCTATAAGAAAAATGGAGACAATCATTTTAGCAGGGCTTGTTGCGACAGGACAAGGGGTAATGGTTTTAAATTAAAAGAGGGTAGATTTAGACTAAATATAAGGAAGAAATTTTTTTCAGTGAGGGTGGTGAAACATTGGAACAGGTTGCACAGAGGGGTAGTAGATGCATCATCCCTGGAAACATTACAGGTCAGGTTGGACAGGGCTCTGAGAAATCTGATCTAGTTGAAAATGTCCTTGCTTATGGCAAAGGGATTGGACTAGATAATCTTTAAAGGTCCCTTCTAACCCAAAACATTTTATAATTCTGTAAAAGAACTGAACTTCTTCTCAGCTGGTGATAGACCAGATGAGAAAATAAACTTTTTCTTCTTTATAGAAAAGCAAGTCTTTTTATTTCTAGAAATAACATTTGGGTTCTCTGATGGTTCAAAAAACCCTCAAGTAAGAGTTTAGGCCTTTGATGGCTTTGGCATATAAAGGCTGCGTAATTAATGCTAATTAAGCTTAACAGTTCCACTTGTTGGGATTTAAAAAAGGAAGCAAAAGTGATGTTGTCAGCTATATAGACTTGTGAGGAGGTATTCCAAATGTCTTCATACACACCCGCTGTATTAATGTGAGAGCAGATGAATGAGTAGGTATTTGAGAGAAAGAATTAAATACAGACAGCTCAAACAGTACCATTTTTCATGTGGTATTTCAAGTGTGTTGTTTCATTGTTCCTTCTTTATTTGGCTTTATAGATTTGTTAACTGTCAGACAGAATTGGAAGATTAATTACAGATGCTAATGGTAGTCAGATGCTAATGATAATTCATACATAAAGCTACTACAGACAGACGTTGAAAGGGAAACCGTGTAGGATGGCAATGTACTTAATAATATATGCAAACCATGTATTACAAACAATATCTTGTTTGCTTTTCTTTTAGGTAGCAAGGAAATAGCTTTACTATGTGCAATGTGTCTTTGGCGCTCACAGTAGTATACCCACTGGCCAGTTTCAAAGAGAGGAACTGAAGGAGATTGCTCACAAACAATTATACAGTAATTGCAAACTTCCTGCAAACAAGGAGAGATGGAGGCTCTATTAAGAGCCCTCTACTGAGGAAGACTGCAATATGAACACCACTCTTACTGTCCCCATGAGAGAGGGTGTTGTGGTGCCTTAAAACCAGAGGGAGAACATCACTTGGAATCTGCACTTCACCACTGTCAGAGAACTCACATGGAATGAATGGAAACAATAAATAAAGGGTGACACACAACCATTAGAGATGAGTTTTCAGGGAACTAGTTGTGTTAATTGCCTGGATGATTCCTTTAAACTAGACACATATAAGAGTTAAGCAGCTGGTCAGTGATTTTGCTCTCACAGAAAACAGATGTTTCTGCACAGTGCGAGAGCAGCAGAAGGCAGTCTGGGGGTTTGAAAGCTGTATGTTCTCTGTGGTCTGGAGAGAACCCAGGGCCACATCCTGCAGCCCTCACCCATCTGATAAGCCCTCCTCTTCGGAACTGTTCTCCAGACAGCATGTGCTAGTCACAGCAGTTAAGGGTTGCCCTCAGCATTAGCAGAATCTCAGCATTGCATAATTATGACACCTTTGTAACACACTTCCGCCTGCTAGCTGTATAAAAGGGAATTCAATACTATCTGTTGCGGTGGGTTTGATTTGCATCAGAAATAGATCTTATTTGCAGTACATGATATAGTAGTTAGTTGCTTTCATATAAAAAGGGGCAGATGTGGAATACGATAATGTCAAGCATTACAAGTGTGTAACACGGTCAACAAATTATTTTATCTTTATGGCCATAAGTTACAAATTACTTACATATTAGAAGAAGAATAAAGATGGGAAGTTGGTCTTAGTGAATCACCCCAAATTACACATTATATGCATCATACAGGTGTGTATGAGTAGACCTGTAGTTGAGCGGTCAGGACTGTATTCAGTTGCTGTAATCAGCATACCAGATCTTGCCTTTGAATTGTGAGAAGAATGGCTGGAGGTGGTCATAGCACATGAAGTAACAGGAAATAGCAAATACATTAAATTTAGCAAAGGGTTAGTATAACACAGAGATCCATGAATGACCTCATGGTCATGAATAAGTTAGCAGACAGTGGTTCTGATTTAGAAGATCACTTTTATCTCAAATACACGTGCTTATGTCTTCTTGCATGGTGAAGTTTCCAAGCATATTTATCCACAGAACTGGAGTTTCTAACCCAGTCCTCTGTGAATGCACAAATGCAGCAAGTGAAGCTAGCTGCATAGCTATCTTCTAGCTGCATAGCATTCTAGCTGCCATAAAATGAGTCACTTATAACCTGCTGGTTTTGAGGTAGGTACAATGTTATGGGGATCTTGAATTCAATAACATGTAGATACACCTCATCTTTTAAAACAGTCACCCTGCGTTGCTTCTATCTCTGCACATTACCGTATCCGCGAATGATGATTGCTTAAAAAACACTGAATGAAAATTGCTGCAATGCCTTACTTTAATGAAACCTAAAACCAGAGTCAGGTTTGATTTATGAGATTCTCTTGCATATTCTAGCTAAAACTATTGTTATTCTGACTGTAATGGCGTAAAAAGGAGTTGCATCCCAATGTTCTTTATATTGCAACTTTGCAGCATGGTGATTTTTTTTTTTACATTTGGTCCAAGTTTTCCCTGGGTGTTTTATCAGTCCTGCAGTACTTTTGGCATGTTTGTTACTTTGATGGTAGACCTGATGTATTGAAGGAGAAAAGCATTTTCCTTTCCATTTGTCACAAGCACTCTTCAGTGAAAAATGTCCTGTAAAATCTAGCTTCAGGATTTGACGGATTTAAAAAATAATTTCTTTAAATACCTAAAAGCACTGAACATGCTCCCATAAATTATGGTGAGAAGACTTGCCTACACCTTTTCAGCCAAAATATAACAGTTTGCAGTTAATTTATGATGATTTAAAATTGCAGATAACAAAAACACAAATAGAAGCAGCGTAAGATAAGGCTGTTCTTTTTCAATTGCTCAAGGTGAGGGAAATGCAAAATCATTATGCAATCCCATGCAAAACAAATATGTCATGTCCTTTCAGTTTTTATAATCAACAGAGCTGTTCATGTGATAGGGAAGTTGTAAGATATTTCTTTAACCTGAAGTACCATTATAAGAATAAAACCTTTGCGAGGATACAGTACAGTTCTCTAGGGTAACACCATCCTTGGAGATCTGAGCTGACTTAACACTCTTTAGCCACTCTGGAGAACGGTGTCGGCCAGCTGCACTGAGCCAAAACCAACAGTCTGCAGTTTGGCTTAAGGAGCACATTGTGTGGCATCCAAAATCAATTTGTAAGGTAAGCATGAAAGAAGTGGGTTAGACCTGATGTAAACAGATGTTCAGAAATAAGGGATTGGGTGAAGGATTTGGAGCCTGTAGTGCTATTTAGGAATCAGGCCTTGATTTAGGAACTAAATGCAGATGGATATAAGTTATTTTGGAAGGGTCCCTAATTATGTATTTCTAGCCTTAAAAGTGTGGCATCTGGAAAAAAAAAATTACTGAGGTATACCCTTCATTTTTCTAAATTAAGTGGAAGCATAAAAGAATGGATGGAAGGGGGAAAATGAGATTTGGAAGGTATAGGACAAAAGATAACATTTTTGAGAATTTAAGAACTTAAGTACTTCGTCGCTCTCTCTGCCATCAGAGGTGATCACTAGGAACAAATGATTCCTTGCACATGGCAAGTGAAGGGAATGTAGAAAATATCATCAGTATAATTTAGAGGGATTCCTATCAGCTGATTTACTGCAGATAAATCCTGACACAGTAGCAGCTCTCAAAAAGGAAATGTGATTTTTGCTAGCTTGTTAGTAGTTAGTGAATGTGTGTGTATTATTAACAGATGAATGTTTCACACTGTGGTACTCATTGAAAATTTAACACATCAAAAATCCTTTTAGTGCAAAGTTACAATTTGATAGCAGTATTAACTTGGCTGCATTGAAGAGTAAACATAGAAGGACGTGCAAAGGACACACCACACTTAAGGACTTGATTAATAATTGAAAGGAAACTTCTTCTAGAGCCTTCTAACATTAGAAAACATACACCAGTTGTGGAGTATTGAAATTTAACATATGTGTATGTAACATTTGGTATAGCATCTCCAGTGAGACTACAATGCATCTCAGATAGTAAACCACATCATCTATTAAATGTAATTACTTCTCCCAGCAGTAGTGCAGCATAGTTCAATACAGAATAGAAGCTCTTCCCTTAAAGTAAACCTCACTGTAGCCTGCATAGTTATGGTGTGACTGTGAAACAAATGTAGTTAACTGAGGGAAACTTCTAAAGATGAAAGCGGTATGTTATGCCAAAACAAAGAGATTGAATCAAATAGGGAGAAAACTGATCTAGAGGGAAATCCTTTGCCAGAGGTTAATGCTACACAATAGCAATTGGGGAAGAAAGAGGGTTATTAGAAATTATTTAAGAAGCAGACAGCGTGTCTAAAAGCCTAAGGGACCTGCAGAAAATTTTAGAAGACCTCATTTCACCTTGAGGAAAGAAGGACATGGGGTTGAAATATTTCAATTCAGATGAAGCAATGATCCCAGATGGGATGCTTTGTGAATTCTGTAAGAAGTGGTAAGTCATTGGCTTATGTGGCATAATCATTTAAATGTTTCTAGGAAATTGACATTTTCCAGAAAAATGCATCTGGAAAACACTCTGATGCTACCACATGGCTGAAGGACATCTGAAGTAGTTGCTTGCAATCCTGAAGACAGAATTTATCTACACCTGAGCTAGTCATCCTGGACTCACTGTAGAGTCAGTGAAGGCAAACAGGCTCCCTAGAACACAGTCCTCATTTCATTTCAGTCCTCGTGCATTTACATAGTTCAATAAACTTGTACACTTGTTTGTAAAAGTCTAAAGTTAGAGGAAATTAATCCAGTCATAGGTACCAGTAATTTCCTTGGTGACTGTGTGATTTGGATCAGTGCAGGGAGTCTCAGAGGTTAAGTTAGGTTTCAGATTTTCAGTGCACAAGACTGCTAGGTTCCCTACAGCCAAAGCTGGAAATACTGCTTTGATATTTACTCCAGTGTGCTTGTTCAGAGCACAGGTGTACCTGTGCTCATGGATGTATGCACACAAAAGTGAGAAGTAGCATACATAGAGCTGCAGTTCTCTGAGTGGGTTGACACACACGAATGAACACTTAACACTGTCTTTGAAGGAGGTGCTAGACTCTCCTAGGGAAGCGGGTCATTGTCCAAAATTACCTTGCTGATTGCAAACGAGTTGTAAAGCAGCATTAAGAATACCTGGACTCTGTTACACCGCCTTGTTTGTGTCTGTGAGATTGGAGATGAGGAGAAAAGACACTTTTCTAAATCTGTTGTTACTATCAGTTTCTCAGATGGCAACTGTTCCTAAGGCTTACAGATGCTAACCTAAGAGACATCTGTGCCTGAACACCGTACAAGCCTGTGAAACCCCTCAGCTCAGTTCAATGTGGTCCTTCCTGTAAGTTTTTTATAACTCTGTATGCTAACCTTCAATTTTGTGTCTCACTGTATTTCAGTGCTGACACCATTAATTCGCACCAAGCCTGGCAGTGGGTATGTTGGTAAATCTGTATTCTTAAAGCTCCTGTGTAGCTCTACAAAAATGGCTTTCTGGTGAACGACAAGATGACAAGATTTGAAAATATGTGCAATGCTGCTCTTAATAAAAACAACAAAAGTCTGTGGTTGAACAGAACAATGTGCTGTTGGATTGACAGCTTACTGCTTTCATTTCCTCTTCAGTCTCTTGAGTACTGCTGACACGACCGTGCCTTAAAGAAAAATGCCCACAGAACAGGTTTATATTATAAGATGATTATTATTTACATGCTCAATGTCATCTATCAGATCTGTTTTGCCACCTGCAGGAACTGATTTAGGACTCAGTATTCTCAACCCTTTAATCTCAGTGGGGCTGCATGCCTGCACACAGTTAGGGGAGCGCGGGGGCCACCCATGGAGAGCAACCTGCAGGGAAAATCTGTGCCCCTGACTGCACACTTTCCAGCAGGGTGACATAGATGTTGTACTGCAGCATCTGACACCTTAGCTCTCCTGTACTCTCTATCTAGTAAATGGATGATTAGAATGATCAGAACATAGGGACATTGTTTTTCTGTGTTCCTGTCTGCAGTTCTAATTCCCATGCTAAGAGGTTTAGGACAATCTGTAAGTCTACTTAATACTTCCAACCAAAAGAAGCAGCAGTAATCAGAATTTTAATCCGTATGCTATAGTTTAATTGGTCTGGTCTGTACGTCTCAAGATACTGGGAATTATTGCTTAATCCTCAGCATTGGAAGAAGGGAAGCAGACCCGATGGGGATTAAATGTGGTAGCCAATAAAAGTCATACTCTATGAAAATATTACAATTAGAAACGAAAGACAACCTTTCCAGATAGCTTTCCTTGAGCTTTTACAAATGTTTAGACAGCCTAATCTAACCACATATTTAGAACAGCTATTTTCAGTGAGACCCTTGTGAACCATACTGTTAGTTAGCATTCTTGGCCCAGGTTAGCAATGGAAAATATTTCTTATCTGATTTGGCTGTATTTCTAAGTGGTACACATGTAAAATGTATTTTGTCTTTTGAAACCCTTTTGATTTACAAAAAATAACAGGATTTGTAATGTATCAGAAAAATTGCCTGCCAACATTTATGTAATTGTCTTTGATGCTACTCTGCAACTCTTTTGTAAGCATTTTATGTATAAATAGCAACATATTTTACATATATAATTTAGGCTTACATACCTAGTTTTCTCCAGTATTATAAACACACTTCAATGTCTGCGGATGTAGTCAAAGCTCTGCCATTTAACCATGAAGCCAGAAATTTACAGTCCAGCAATAAGCCATGGGAGCTACATATATTTATATGTAATTTGAAATGATCTTTCATATCACAACATTGTTGTTTCCATCCATCCCCTGGACAAGTGAGGAGGGTTAAAATAATCTCAGATAAAGTCAGAACTTCAATATTTTGGCAAACTGGTAGTAGTGATGTGTAGATCAGAATTCTCAGAAAGGACCTCAGAAAATAAATTCTTCAAAAAGTATACGTGTCCTTTACTAAAAAGGCACTGTTGATACATCCATATTGCAGATTACTTCATACAAAATCCTATATGCCACTTTGTAAAATAGTATTTAAGGCTTAAATGAAGACAGAGTGAGAATGAGGACCTTGGGGAACAATTCTGTGCAGAAAATAAAATGTATGCCATAAGAATGTAAGACCTTATTTGAATAGGACTATCAATTTTTACAGACTCCTCTCCTTTGTACTTTTTTTCTGATGTTTTAAAATATGTACAAGAGTATTTCAGCCATTTCTTGTCTATAGTCCATGCAGCAACAAAAGATTTTGGGCTATCCTTCATATCCAGTGTTTGAGAAGAGGCTGGTGGCACAGATGTAGCTTGAAGGTAGAGGGAAAATGGGCTTGTATCACAGTAGAAACATTATGGTCCAACACTGAGAAAGAGTGAATCTGAATGTATACACGAACAAAAATTCTTGTAAGGATTCAAAAATTATTTTAAGGGAAACATAATATTTCTGAGCAAAATAATTTTCAGAAGTATTTAGAAAGAATATAGAATTTGGTTCCTAGAATTTATTTTCAGATTTAAATGTCTGTTTTATTCAAAGATCCTAAAGAAGCTACACAAAACCTAGAACTTCACCACAATGTACTGGCTGATGGTAACTGTTCAGTTTAAGAACAAGGTACCTCTGCCCTAATAATTGCAGCCTGAAGGACACTTCTTGATAAGAGTTAAGATGAGAGTTGTTGGCATGGTTGCCATAAGCCATAGTGGTGGGCTCATCACCTTCCTTACACCTCCCTACACACTTCAAAGTGTAAATTTGCAAACACACTCTCAGAATTTTAGATCAGAAAGTTCCTACATATTCCATGTGTGTACTTTTATTAATTGGTCAATTTTTTCTTAATTCTCATGACACACATCAATCCCTCAACCTCTGCTTTAATTGCAAAGTTGGAATTAGAAAGGGGACTTTTCCACTGACATCAGCAGGAACAGTTTCACCTGGGCTGGTTGCTCCTTTTAAATCGCTTTTGCATTTTTAAAATTTAACTAGCCCAGAATTCTTGTTTTTCCCAAAAGAGGACACTATGACAACAGTAACAGGCCTGTAGTTACACTTAGCATGCTAACTGTTCTCCAGATGAGCTTGTCTTGTGTATTGCTTACAGCCTTGGGGATCACGTGTAAGACTGTAACGGGGAGACAGAGTGTCTCTTTGGGGAAGCAAAGTAGATACCCTAAGTCACTATGAGTCTTGATGAATCTACATCATGGTGGGAACCTGTCAACCTCTGTCTGTCTCATCTGATCTTTTGCTATGTTCTGCTTCATCTTCTACTGAGTGCTCTTTATTGTATTGAGAACAATGGTGGATGGGGTGGTATGCATGCCAGAGAAATACTCTTAATGTGGAGTCCAGCTTGGCAGAAAGATTCATAAGTAATTATCTGATGAAATCTGTTTACTATGTTTGCTTTGGTCCTTCAATAGCAGAAGACAATTAAAATCAGGGAAGCCAATGTTGCTTGGCATCAAAGGTCATAGAAGATGCAGATCTACACAAAACATTCCTAACAGCACACATTTTCTAAGCCTCAGGTAGCCCCTTGGACTATTTTTATGTTGAGTTAAAGAGGGGCAGGCCCTCTCCCTGAGGTCAAGAGGCTTATGTACAGATTGCTTCTGGCCAAACCCTCAGGCTAGTATTTATGAGCAGGTTGGCTCAATCTGGGCTATGTAGTATTTGGCTAGACATCTCTAAGCTCCATGTGATGCTCTTGTGTCTTTAAGTCATAATTATCCCTTTTTATGACTTTTTAAACATCATTATCCTTAATGACTTAATTATTAGATTATAATTATGTATGTACCGTGCCTTAGGGTGTGACAAGAAGACACTTGTGCATGTCTGAAGATGCAAAGCCTGCTTGAAGACTACTGTAAAGCTCTGTGTGAGGGAAATCAGGGAATCTCTTGCTACAGTCCTGCTCGTTGATAAAGAGATCTCTAGAATGAATGACTGCCAAAACCATACCTGGGTGTTGCCTGGAGTGAGCTAACTAGAATGGTCCAAAATAGGGCCAGAGGGCAAGGTAACCATGAATTAGGGTGGAAGAGCAGAGATCCAATACTCAAAACTCTCTGAATGTTTCTTTTATATTTAACAACCTAGAGTAATCTTCAGTTCCCAGTCAATTCTGAAAAAAATTATTAAAACCTGCTTGTTAGATTAAAATCTGCTTCTTAGTGTTTTCTATGAAGCACTGATAATTTTTTTTTTAAAACCTGAAAATATTTAATAACTACATTTCCAGCTGTTTATAATTTAGTATCTGTAAGATAAGGACTGATCTTATTCCTGAAGAGCTTTCTGTAAAAGCGAAGGCATCAGAAGAGCAAGGGTTGAAGATTTAGGTACAGATCATGGATTTTTTTGCAGTGTTTTAAAACTTGTTGAAAATATGATATTAAGTTAACTACTGTTTTCTAACCTGGCACAGCAGTAATATATTCCCATACGGTTTTTTAGCTAATTAAGGTTTAATTTCCTTTGTACTCATGTCTACCTGTTTTCTTTGCTTTTTTTGATTTCTTGCTTTTAATAAGTAATCTTATTTCAGAATCAAAGTGGTGTTCACTCTTTATATTAGAAATTCTTCTGTCAAATTTCTCCACTGCATTTAAAGATTAACCAAGCAGTTGATATGAACTTAAGAATATCTCATTATTTCACTTGGTTCTTGTCTTTTTCTCTTTATTTTAAACAACATAAATTTTCTTGCCGTTCCCTGACTGCCCTCCTGAACCTAGAGGATTTTGTTATGAATAAACTGATCAAAAGGCAGTGCTAGAGGCTTAAGTTCATGATGTATTCATCAAATACCACCAACAGAGTAATTACTAGATGGATGAGGAGGTATCTCAGAGCTGTCGTGACATTATAAAATACCCTGTGTAAAACTTTATGGTTTATATGGCCAAATGAACTCTTCTACTCGACAGCACCATGACTGGTGGGTGATCCATCAGGCTTTCTGTGTTATCTGAACATAGTTTACAGAATCTTACACTTGGAGCAGATGTGGGGAACAGCAGGCAGCAATCTAATCCACAAAAAAAAACTGGTTTGCATTGGATGTGAGACTAGCAGGCTCAGAGATGAATGAATGCCAGAGAACTCTCTAGGCTGCTCCGAGACTCCTCCTGGTCTTTGAGAAGCCTTCATGGCACCTGGTCTTCTGAACCTTAATGCCTGCAGTGGATGGGCATTAGAGATAAGTAGAACATTTCACATAGGTAACTGAGCAGGTAGTGATTGATCTGAAGTGTTCACTCGATCTTGCTATGCAGGCAGACAAAGCTGGAGTAGCATATCAACCTGGGAATGAAAACTCTTTACAAAAGCCATTTAACCAGGCCATCTTTTATTTTGTTTTCAATAGGAAATGCAGGGTGAGGTTGACAAACTGTGTTTATGTTTATACATTATTGATAGCAATAGGATGTAATAGAAACAGGAAACAGGAGGTTTCTTGGAAAAGCACAGAAGTGCTTTTGTTTTTTAAGTGTGAAAAAATCTTATTAGAGCTTTAGGGTATTCATTTACCTCTCTAAAAATCCTCAAGAGAGATCATTAATTTTCCTCTGTTTATGTCAGGGATCCCTCTTATTGGCCTAGTGTTTGTGAATGTTAAAGCAGTGAAACCAAATGTAAACAATAAAACTTTTATCTCCAAACTTTAAATTGCACCAGATAAGTTTTATTTTCAGGTTACTGAGTTGTTACGCTAAAGTGTCCTCAAATAGGTATAAATTCTGAAATTAGCCTTGGGGGCTTTGCTGTCATTGTAAACCACTGTGTGCATACTCTCAGGGTGTTCACTGCAAGGTCAATTATGCTGAAGCTTGTGCTTGTTCTCAGACCATCTGCTATATATGCATATATTGCTCCGAGAATGTTGCTTCAGGGTGCTACAGAAGTAAGCAGGGAAATCACCAGTAGAAAAGGAACGTATATACCCTTCTATTGCTGTCTTACAATCATACCTCCTCTGTTGCTGTCATACCTCCCACAATGTTTCAATTTGCCTAGGACTTATATAGAAATGTATTCCCTCTGAACCTCTTTGCTTCTACTTCTCTGCCTGTTATCTCTGATCTCCTAGTTGCCTTGCTAGTGGGATTCTCAGTTCAGGAGAAATGCTGGGTGAAGGCAGTTGCTCCAAGGCATTTCTCTGCTGAAAGTTCCTGCAAAAAGCTTCTTTTATTTCAATGAAGACAGGGAGAGGAAGGGAGGGTGAATCCAGGCATCTTTACATTATCTTCTGTTTCTGTCTTGGCCTTGGAGTTTCTTGCTGGCCTTGAGGGGCAGGATGTATACTCTGGCCATACCCACTGGGTGAGGCGTCTGGGACTTGGGCACATAAATTGTTCCCAGGGGATCGCTTCTGCTTATTTCAAGGCCTCGTCTTCCTGACAGGCCATCAGAACTAGGAAGCAAGAAATATCTGAGCCCTGGAACTTGGCCAGGCACTTGAACTTGAGGTATTCTGTATTACTTATAACTAAGAACTTTTCTGAATAGACTGGATATGATTAAAACGTCCAGAAAAAGGCCAAAAGCTGATTTGTTATTTAGGTAAACACATTTGGTTGTGAGATTAGTTTTTTCTGATGTCGTATTATGATAGACTAAGTCATGCCTACAGTTCCACTGACTGCTTATGTTGGTGAAGTCCAGCCTGGTGTCTAAAGTACACAGCCTGCCTACCTCAAAGAAGTGTCATGATGACTTGGGTGAAGCTCTTCAGGAGCTCTTGGAGGTGATCCTGAGGTAAGGACCGCTTCAGAACATATCCTTGCATAAACTCATTTTTAACTGACCAGACCTGTAACATGTATGTGCCTTTTGACCAGTGAGAATACAACAAATCACTAGACTGAGTAGTTTCTCATCTGGCAGATATTTTATGATGCTATTTTCATCATTATAAGGCTGTGTCAGATCTTCCTGGTGTCTTGTAGCTGCTCTACGGCTACCATCCACCCTACAGACACTTGAATTATATTGCTGTAGGACTCCACAGTACTCGATGAGAAAAAAGAAAATGTTTATGGTAGAAGCTGTGCTGGTGCTCTTCCATGTGGAAATATCTAACATCTTGTTCTGACTGTAATTGCCAGCTAGTGCTACCTTGTCCACTGCAGCAGGAGCATAGGAGTGTGTGCAGCAGGAGCAGATAAGGCTCTTTCAGTTGCTCAAGACATTACCAGTGACTGCAAGGTTAAAGATGTTGACATCATCTTCAGTCATGTCTTTCTGTTGAGAAATTCTAGGCTTGATGTGTATAATACAATAAATGTCTCTTTGGTTACACAAGTTGGTTCAAGCTGCGTATATCCTTAAGTCCTGGGGTGATTTAGCAACAGTGCCATGTGTAGTGGAAAAAATGAGAACCTATTATCATTTCTTCTTTACAAGCACCCACGAGTTCATTCTTTTGCTCACAACCTATTCAGGATTTAGCAGCCAAGATATTCACTATGCTTTATACCTCCCTTTCATACTGTATGGTAGCAGAGGATGAAGTATCAGACTGAATGTAGACATTGAACTGTTGATGTTGAATCCATCTTCTGGGTATCTGCTTCCTTCCTCGGCTTTGTGAGCTGTTTCAGACATCTGACTTGAACAGGTAGTGATCCTCAGACATACTTAAAGACCAGCCGGCCAGTGCTTCGCAGTCAGTCTGGAGGCAAGGCCCTTGCAACAATAGCAGATGTGAAGGATGGCATCTGCTCCCTGGTCAGAGGTCCTCTGCTCCCTCCTCCTCTCTCTCCTTCTTCTCTTCTACCCTCCCTCCTCCCTTTTTTCTTTCTCTTTCTTCTCCTTAACTGTGAGACCTCATCTATCTTTTTGTTCAGCTTGCCTCATTTCTCTGTAGAAAGAAGCAGTGAGGACTTATAAAAGTCACAAGCGAAATAAAGGCTTATGGATGCTATTACATGCCTCTGTAATTAAAGCTTGATTACTGTTCCAGTTGTGCCCTCATTAACGGTTATGTAAACACAGATGGATGTGAAGACAAGCAGACACAGAGCTCCCATTATTGTAGATGAATATGAATTACAGGAATCTAGAAAGAGGTCTTGCTTTCTGAATCAGGGGATGTGTAGGTTAGGCTCCTACGAAGTTGGAGTTACGCAAACAGACACAAAGGAAGCACTGACACCAAAGAAACACCAATTTCTTCATACTTGATTTAGCTAAAGCTGTTGCTCAGCACAGGAGCTGTCTCCACTGTAATTTTCAATCTTTCCAGGCATTTAGTATTACAAGTGTGAACTAGAGAAGGGTAACAAGGCAGCTGTGCTCTTCATGAGGCTGGGGCAGAGCCTTTCAAAGACAGAGCAATTCAAAGGCGTGTTCATCTCTCAAAAGTTCAATCAAAAATGTTTGTTTGTGATTTTATCTGCCTTTTGCTGACAGCACTCCTCCTGCTGCATGCCATTAACAACAGCATCTCTCCTCTGAGCTGGGCCACAGTGTGGCCTGGCTGAGAACTGAACCAGTGGATATTGTGGTTCATATTTGCTAAAGCTAAGAGTATGCCTGCCCTTCAGCCAACGGTGTATTTGTAGCTTGTGTAGACTTTCCTTAGTGAACTTTAATCTAGGTAGACTGAGGTATGGATTGTGGTTTAGGCACCATGACCTGGAGTGCAGTAGAGGCACAGCACCCAGTTGGGTTGGCCAGCTTCTCAGCCGTGTTTTTCAGTCTGCGCTCAGCTCTAGGTTTGCTGCACCAAGCAGACAATTAGACTTACTAATTTAGGGGTAGCTAAAGTGTAACCTTATGAGAAGAAGCAGCAGTCTGGCTGGCATGAGGGCTGGGTTTGGAGGTGGCTGGTTGGTACTGCCCCCATCAGAACAGTAGCACAGCTTTGGCAGAGTCTTGTCATGCTCTGAATTTGAGACTCTGCAGATTAGATTTTGCATATTTTTTCTGATTTTTATCAACGCAGATTAGCACTTAGCATGATGTTTCAAGCATTCAGCTACGTGATAGAAATTCCTGATGCCAGTAGCCGTTACACTAAACATTGCTTTATTAAAAAAATTAAAGAATTACTTGACAACTTAATGTGTACTGAGTAACCTCGAATTGCCATATAATTGCTGTGCCATGAGTGTCTTACTGACTCTGTTAGATTTGTTTGCAATATCTGAGAAAATTAACCCGAATTTTCTTTTTATATGCAATTTTCAAGAAAACAGAAGCTTCTCTGTGTGGATTACTTGGAGGGAATGTACAGATCTGCTCACAGAATCATCTTAACAGTACTTACTTAATGACCTTCATTGGGAATTATGGTATTTGCCTGAACACTGTGCCATGCTGAAACTTGAAAATGTGCGGAGTTCTCAAGTGCATATTTGGTCAAATAATACTTTATTTGAAGTAAAGGCAATGAACTGCCTTTAATAATCTCCAATTTTAACTTTGCAATCTGAGCCTGATCAATTTAATTGGAGTTTATTTAGGACATATCCGCACACACCTTTTATGATCTGAGTAGTCCTATTGATTTATGGCTTACTCTTTGTCAAAAGGCCTGAAATGTCTTCCTTTTGTGATTTGTTACATTTCTCCAAATGAAGATGTTTATTGTTTGAGGTGTTTCCCTTTAAGTCTAGTAAATAGTGACACTAGTCTGGACCTATATGTGCGTGTAAGCTATTTTCAGATAGCCAAAGGAATTTACTCTCTACCTGAAAGAATTTCAGCTTGAAGAATACAAACTGTTCAGCATTGACAAGAGATTCTTCTGTTCCTTGGGTGTGTATGCATGCAAGAAATGTGTAAGCTAAATATGGTGGTAGGTTTTTTTTTTTGAGTTTTAGGCATTTGTACTGGCCTTTTTTTCTCTTTATGTACTGTGAAGCCCAAGTATAGTTTCTGTAGTGCATTACGGTAAGCAGTTCTGGTGAATAAGCTGCACTTGGCCTGAATATTCATCTTAAAAATTAGTCGAAAGCACCAAGAAAGTATGATTAATCTGTTCTCAGGAATATCTACCAAGTTCTGTCTCTTTTATATGTTCTCTCGCATCACAAAAAAAGAAGTATGGGAATCAGCGAATCAGGGTTTCTGTGCAATGTGTGTGAGTGTTACTTTGGAATACTCATATGCTTAAAATACTGTTGAATAAATTATACATAGTGTTTGCAGATAAATATATTTAAACTTCTTTTCATCCATATTGTTAATCCATTGTGATCATCAGTGTTGATCAATATTTAAAATAGACTTAACTTGCAAGAGCTGACTCATTGCCACAATATTAATCAATTAGCTACTCACTGAAAGGTGGCATAAATTTTTGAATTCTTGGTTAATTGCACAGTATTTAGCCTTGTTGATGTCAATGCAGCTGCTTATTCAGCTATACAAGTAGAGTCATGTAGATACTCATATAAATTTTAGTTAAGTAATTTTTTATAGTGTTATATTTTAAAAGAAATACAAATCTGAGCCACATACAGAACTGAGCAGGTGGTTCTACAATAGCAAACTGAGATTAAAAAAAATGAACTAGAATGTGAGTATCGATAACTTCTGTTTATATATTAAATAAATACATAGGGCATAGTTCTAGCAGGTATCTGGTCAGACAGCAAGTCTTTTCACTGCTGTTGCAGGTAGTCTGCAGTATAATCTCAACATAGCTCTGAGTTTTGAGCTCCAACACAGAAGTATTTATTTTGTTCTCAGTGCAGCAGTAGGTAGGAAAAATAATAAGAAAGCTGTGTGAGGAGGAGTGAGATGGTGCTGGACGGAGCAGTGCTTCTTATCCTGAATTAAAGCAGAGAGACAAGAGCAATAAAGAAAGGGATGGGGACAGTGGTGCAGATGGTGAAAACCCTGTTTCCCAATAATCCATGATCAGAGTTGCTCTGCTGTTCTATCAGCTGATTTATATTTCTTTGCCTGTTCTTTCACCAAGAACTCTGAGCTAGATTTTTAGAGTCCTTTGTAGTTAACAAAAGGGTTTTTTCATAATTTGCTAGTCTTTGTGTCTGAGTCCTAAGGGAAGAGACTAGGTATTTTTTGTCTTCTGCCTGCAGCATCTGACTTGCTCTTG
Source organism: Eurystomus gularis (assembly GCA_013400335.1). Classification (NCBI taxonomy): domain Eukaryota; kingdom Metazoa; phylum Chordata; class Aves; order Coraciiformes; family Coraciidae; genus Eurystomus; species Eurystomus gularis. Next base: position 42,064 of record VZZY01001555.1, read on the forward strand.
TAAATGTATTTGATTCAGTGCCTGAGGGTCAGTTCAGTTTTCCTGCCAAAAAGCTTACGGAAGCCAGAGGTGGGTGGACTTTTTTGTTTGCTTTGAGAAAGATGCAAGTCGGGTCTTTCCAAATGTATTTGTAATTCAGAGGGTGAATTTGGTGAGTAAGAGTGATGAAGTAAAATATACACAAAATATTATTGAGGTATTTCCCTCCAATGTTTCCAAAATAAATAGCCTTGATTTTCTGGTGCTAGATTGCTAAGAGTCCCTTAAATATGGTTCTTGGTCCTTACAAGGGCAGAAAGGCAATCACCCTCACTGTAAAGCTGAGGATAAGACCTCTTGGGTTTGAATCACTTTCTGTCTTGACTTAGGGCAGAGACCCGAGCTATGCTTTTTCTCAGAAATGTGCTTGCTGATTTGCAGAACATACCAACACAGGTACTTTTCACTTACCTCACTGAAGCGGTTTTGCTTCATGTAAATAGTTAAGCATTTGCTGGGCTGACAGGAGAAATTCCGTAGCTGATGTTTACAAACCTGCTCCTGGGCTTTCCCTTGCTTCTGCCAACTTATGAAGTGGAGAGGTGATGCCTGTGAGGACAGAAGCAATCTGGCTGATGGCTGGAGGGAGGCTTGCTCCTGGGCTGGCTGGTGAAATTTTGCACCAGCACTGCCAGGGAAACACAGCAGTTCATCCCTGAACTATGCTGGAGGCAGGCTGTGTAAGCATCCCACTTACCAGGCTTGAGGCCATGAGGGCATGTATTGCTTCTTGCCTGTTTTGTGAATCCAGGTTTGTGTTTCAAATAATGATCCCATAAATGAGAGACATTGATGGCCAGGCACTCCCTCCAGTTAACTACAGGTCAACAGAAATTTATCTTGCAGTCCTGACAGTATAGTGGCTATTTTTTTTTCTGATCCCTTATGCTGAAGCAGTGCATCTGTGGCTAAGGCATATTCATTTATTTTAGCAGGCTTTCAGCTCCTGCAAGGAGACGGGTATTAGTAACAGAAGTGAAATGGAAACATGAAATGGTGTCGAGGTGTCTGTACATAAGCATTAGATAACACATTAATTTTAAATGATGAATGAAATAGTTAAAAGTATTTTAATGGTAAACTACAGTAGAGACACAGAATGTCCCTTGCAGCATGAGGCTTGTGAAACTGTGTGAATATTGCTGGCAGCCTGGGCGCTGGGAAGGTATGAGGGGGAGCAGCAGGAACACAGAGAGGCGAGCTTTTAAGAAAGGAGAAATTCCTACTGTCCCTGTATGAATCAGTGTGGGCTGGGTGGGGGAGGAAGCCGAAAAATGAGAAATAGATTGCTTTCACAAAACAAGTGGCAAAAGACAAAGCTAAAACATAATACAGCTACATATATGTTTTAAAAACATAATGACTCAGTTAACTGACAACAGATGGAAAGACTGGACTCAACTTTCTCCCCAATGTCCGTTTGTGATGAATACTTCAGAAGAAATTATGCAAGCTAAAAACAGTAACAGAAGTGTGACTTGTATTTAAGAGGGCTACTGCTTGGACGTCAGAGGTAGGAAACCAGTGCTCTGAAGAATTAGGTATGTGACTATTTTATGTTAATAACTGTAGAGTCTGATTTTGCAAACCCTAAGCCATGTGAGAGTGGAACTACTCTCCTGAACACAATATGAACACAGCAATACGGATTTAACATGCATAATTATCAGAGCCTTTGTCTATGTTATAATTTTTACTGTTAGATCTCCATTTTGGTTTTAAAGTGTGGAAACATACAGAGAAAATACATGCATGTCTTGGGGCAGAAATAATTGTGTTTTGCTGCAATAAGAATAGATTTTTTTTTTCCTTTTATATCTGCAGCTTCATGAGCTTTCATTAAAAAAAAAAGTCAAAATCTTGTTTGTTGTAGAAGATTGCTTTAAACTTTTATTTTAAAAACCTATTCAGAAAACCCTATGCCCCATAAGATAGCACACATTAAAGAAAGTCAGTGTTTCTCTTTTCCTTTCCCTACCTCTCTTTTTTTTTTTTTTTTTTTTTTTTTAAGAAGTAACTTAAAATATGTGTGCTGTGTAAGAACGTGTGCCGTTCAAGTTTCAAGTTTCAGGTAATCTTCTTTAAAATAATGGGAGTCTAGATTGCATCAGTTAGTTTAAAAACGGCTATGCTATTGGTAGGGACAAAATGGGATTAGAGCCAAAATTTGTCTGTGTTACTGCCAAGGTCTGTATCAGATTTAAGACACATGCTTCTGCAAGCTTCCATGAAGGTTGTGAAAAAAGTTTTAATACAGAGTTGGATTACAGCTCTCAAGCTCAAAACATTGGCCATTACACTACCGTCTTAAAAGCCTGCTGGAACACAGAGCATAGAATAGAGCAGATTTCTTACGTTTTCTGGACCACAGATGGATTTTGAATGCCTCTTTCTATCTTGATGGAAGATATATTAACTTAATTAACTGGAATCCATACCTGATCACTTGCGAGCGTGTATGTGTATATATACAGATATATATCTATTTAAAACCTTAGCATGATTTTCTTTCAAATTCATCTAAAATCTGCTCTAAGAAATGACATTCTATAGATGAACTTACGATTGTTTTGAGCAGTAAAGAGACAAATTTTGACTCTCGGATGTTGGGAACCTTGGCGAGTTTGTAAGAGAAATTCTGGAAGCTTTTCTTTTTTGTACTGGTGATAGAGAAATGCATTTTGAAAAGGACGCCTCTAACTGTATGACGACGACTGCGTAGTAACCTGTGGATTTTGAACATCAGAATGTACAAACTGTGGGTAACTGTGAATATTTTCATAGTTTCTTTTCTACATCTGCTGCAAGGATCTGACTATGAGAATGGATCTGTGAAGGTAAGTGACCTTTATTTGCTGTCATTTTTAATAATCCAAACTGTCAGAATTACATAGATTTAGTGTGCAAGGTGGTAGTCTTTTTGCTGTTTTGATGCTTGGGGGCTTTTTTGTGATTGTTCAGTTGCACAGATGTTTAGTAACCACAGACAAAAGAGAATCTATAAAGAAGTTAAATCCATATTTGCTGTTTAATATTTTATGTCTTTTTATGAGTTATTATTAAGTAATTGTTTTATACTTTCTTCTTAAGTTAAACTTTTAGTGTCAGTCACACAAAATAAAAGCAAAATATAAATAAAACTGCAAGTCAGAGTATTTAGAATACTTGTTAAATATACTTTTTTATTTCAAGTATTTATAATTGCAGAATTAGTTTCCTGGTATTGAAAATTTTTATCTAAATACACATGTTCATCAGTTGTTTGCTTGTTTTCCAGAAACTGGAGAAATGCTTTTCTTTTGTTTTATTAGAAGATGTTATCCAGGACTTTAAAATAAGCAGCAACTAGTAATAATAGAGCGTGTTGCCTGGGAATTAACCTTTCTTCTGAATATAATGCATGCAACAAAATTTAAGCTAAAGCCTCATCTTGAGAGTAGGATTTTTCATATCTGACTTCTTGAGACAATGTGAGAACATCCAGGACAATCATTTAGAAAAATCAGAACAAAAACTGGAACAAGTTTTTACATGTGCATTATGTCCAAAAATGACTAATCCAGTGTGTGGTCCAGAACAAATTATTTGTTTTTCAATAACAGAGCAAAACAAGCTAATACTTTTGTTTTCACTTCAGAAAACCTCCTGCTTGCAAGAGATGACCACACACTAGTCTGTGAACAGCACCACATGCTGACCCATGTTTTAGAAAAGAAATGCTAAATTATGTGCCTAATTGCAGACTTCTGTTGCCAGAACAAGAGGTTAGAAGTGGTGAGCGGTGTGTGCTTCAGGATGACTAATGAGAAACCTCTTTGCCTGCTCACCATTCACAAGCCTTTTATTTACAACCTCAGCAATCAGTTCTTTGAAGGCATTAGGACCAGAGTAATCAGTCTTGTATACATTACCTTTATGCACTGCATGACAAATCACTGGTTTCTTACCTGTAGGAATCACTTTATTTAAATCAGAAAGTGCTTTCTAATATAGACTACTAACCATTGTATAATTAGCAGCGATGATACTTCTGTCTTCACAAGGGATACAAGTTTATTCAGCATAATAGTAAACCACTAGTTAGTCCTTTAAATTTTGAAACCATATCCGCTTTGCCTAGAAAAAAATGCAAGAGCTCTTTAAACCTCAAACAGGTTTATAGTTTATTCACTGTGATAGGATTGTCCGTCCAACATACGCACATCTGTAATAGTTTTTACTGAAATTTCACTGCCACTCTCAAGCAGCCAGCTTAGGCACAGAGTAACATATTACTGTACACAATAACAAATCACTGCTACTTTCCAAGAATTTCCTAAAGGTATCATTTAGATCACACTAAAAAGGGCTGTATTTCACATTCATTCGCCACAGGTTGCCACAAAGAAAAGACTGGTTTTCCACTTTTTCTGGCTCTTTCTGTGTAGACGGACATTTTTTACTAAACTGTTGGTTATTTTCCTTTTAATGTTTTACATAGTATGTTAGATTCCTGGGTTGTTTTAACACATATGACCTGTGAGCTTTTGTGTGTGTGTACATATGTGGATATACCCCACAATAAGTTCTTCATGTTACAGTGTTTAGCGGTACACAGGGTTATGCTTATTCTTACCAACTGCACCTCAAATTGAACTTGCAGAACACAGGAACGACGTATTGTGTTCACCTACCATAACTTATTTTTATAAAGTTCTTTAAGACCAATGTCAGTATTGCCCAGATAAAAACCACAAGGTCAGGATACAGGTAATATGCAATTCATGAGACCCAATAAGGGTTAACCACCAGCAACCTGCTCTCCTTCTGTTACGTGAGTTCAAGTAGCCGAGGTCTGCCCAGGACATCTGAAGTTTTAAACCTGTTGATGGTTTAGACCATCAGGTGGTGTCAGTGTCGTATCATGTGATAGAGTTTTGGGGGGCTAAGGATTTCAATACTTTCTTATCCACCTTCTGCAAATATCCTAATCCTAATTAAAAAGCTTATGTACAGCCTGCCATGATTCAACAAGTATCTCTGTTTTCTTGGCTTTTCTCAACCCTTCAGAAATGCCATCCTTTTCTGGGTACAGGAGTCCCTTTTTCCCCTGTGTTCACACCAAGGCCTGTTGTCCTCTGCCCATCAGGCCCAGCTTCTCCTTCCTCTCTCCATTCCTGACCTGTTCCAGTTTCAGCATTTGACCCATGCTCCCTCATCTCCAGGACTCAGGTTCTTGGTTTCCCTACTGGGCTCCTGTTCATGCTCTCCATGTGCCACCCTACTTCCCACTTGCTCCTTCCTGAGTGGGGATGTTCTGCTTCTCTCTCAGACCCTCAGGAGGTCTGCTAAGTTCCTCAGAGACAGCCCTACTAGACCATTTTGCTTTCCAGTCATGTCTGACCATGGTCCGCTCTTCCCTTCCCCATCCATAGCTTCTCATTTTGTTGCTGTGGTTATGATTTCCCAGCTTTTCTTTTCCTGACACCAGTTTTTAGTTCTGGTCCCCCAAGATTCTTTCAGCCTCCTGAGCCAGGTCTTGCACCTCTTCCATCAGTGTTCATCTCCTTTCCCTTCCACAGGCAAATATGGCACCTTCCCCTTCCTGGTTGCCCAACCCCTGTGGCCTGAGGGAGAGGAAGGGCAGATTCTCTGCTCTCAGCCCCATGGGCTAGACCTGCAGTGGCCTGCATCCATGTCCTGTTCCACACCTGAATGGAGAGAGGTCAGCACAGGCCCCATCTACTGAGCATCTAGCTGCTAAACCCTGGCAAGTCTCTGCTGTTACCATCAGTGGTTTTTTCATCTGGGTGAATTTTTTCAGAGATGACAGTAGATACATTTGGGCCAACAAAGTTCCTCAGGTGTCAAAACTTCACATCTGTGATCCACAGCAGGGAAACGCCAGATGTTTGCAAAGACGAGACTGCCAGAAAATCTTTTTGTACGGAAAAAGAAGGAGCTTCATCCTCAACTGCAGTCAAACCATTTTGACAGAAAAAGCAAAAAAATTATTAAAATCATTTTGAGGCAGACATCCAGCATGGAAAGTTTCAGCCTTAACATCTAACGTCTGGCAGTGTTATAAACAAATGGAAAACAGACTCATAATGGGAAGTGGTGGGAAGCCTTAGACAGGGATGGTGCAGCCACGCAGGTATCAGGCAGGGGCTCCTTAGCTGAATTCATGTCAAGGCTGGAAGCAAGTCCTCAGCCTCACATGTCAGTTGCTTGTTTCAAGATTCCAGCCTGACAAACGAAGTCCTCATTGAACAATTAGATTTCCACAACGGTTTTCTGAAGACTGAGCATTATTATTTTTTTTTTTTCTTTTTTTCATCGGGAAATGCTTTAAAAATTCCTCGTTGAAGTTTTGTCCTGACAGTCTGTTATGTTTTGGAACCCCTCAGCTAGGGAACCGCAAACTTCACTGTCTCTTTTCCTGTCTCTCCCCCACACATTTTTCCTCTCCTACAGCAAAGACAGACATAGGCTACTTTTTCCAGAATTTTAAAATTAGATGCAAAGAGCTATGTCCTATATTAATCAGAACAGAGGCAATTTTTTTGCCAAGAAAAGTCGATGAGGTGCTTCTGCCTTCCAACACTAAAACTGCCTCTCTAATGAGCCTTTAAGGTCTTGATCTCTGAGAATTTGAGTCTCATTGTTCCCTGCCCTATTCTGTGTCTTACATTATTAATAAAGTGTTAGGGAGAAAGCAAGAGAAAGGGGCAACTGTTAATGCCCAAGTTATGACAGACTCAGCCTTTTCTTTTTGCGGAGGTCTTCCCCCCATGGTGAACCCTCCTTTGGCTCATTAAAGAGAAACCCACAGCTGATAGTCCTGAGGAGTATCATTGAACTAGAAATCTGCTTTCTGATCAGAAGACTGAGGGGTTAGATATGCACAGCCTGGGAAGTAGACATGGCTCCTCTCTGTTACATGCACTCATTCTCCACAGCTAAAGCTTTTTTTTATTTCTGCACTAAACACTGATAGGACCTTGAATGGTCATTTTTGTTCTAACAGATCTTCTTAGATTTAGCAATCTTGTATTGCTACTGTGAGCTGGACAGAGGTGGAAGCCACTTTCCAAACACAGATGGTACGTATTCCTTGTCTGCTAGTGAGAGTGAAACAGCACTTCCCCATGATCCTCAGACCCTGGACCACTTAAGTGAAGAATGCTTTGCCCTTGGGAAGGCATGGAAATACTGGAGAGGCATCACACCATGAGAAGAAGGAATCAGGAAACTCTCCCTTCCTAGAGCCAGCTGCAATCTGTCTGTCTGTACAACGAAAACAGACCTCTGCAAAGAAACCTGAGCAGCAGGGCTGGATGTAAGCTTTTGTCTCTGTAATTGCCGTGGACACTGCTCTTCAGATAGTTCTACATACCTTTCTGATAACTGCTTGCAAATGTTGCTCAGTTTCTGGAAAAGAGAGATTCTAACAAGTCTTCTTTCTCATGGGTTATCTTCTTCAAAGGCAACTCCTGAAAGTACAGCAAAGTACTCAATAACTAGAAAAAGCAATTCTAAAGGTTATTGGAAACAATTTGTCTGTTTAAACCTGGCTATTCATCCTCACATCCAGATTCCTCTCAAAGTTAGCAAACTTCTTTAAATAAAGACTAAGAAATTGTGGTTTCCAGAAGTATTCTATTATCCCAGCTTTGTCACTGCTGTTTTTGATTCTCTGTGATTACCACATCTGATAGGCATGATGAGCCAAAAAACACGTGAAAATGTACTTGCTGCATTCCTGCAGAAATGAGTGTTTGTGCTTTTCCTTCAGAAGTGGGAAGCTATCAGGGAGGTTATGAGAAAAGCCAATTTGTTCTGACTTATCTGCTACTGCCTTGACAAGGTACAGTGAAGGATAAGAGAACAATTCTGTATTGTTGCCATGCCACACGTCATGCATCCTTGGCACTTATCAATTTGGAAAGGAAACTACTAATACACTGCTACTTATCAAGAGCAGTTCTCACTCGTGAGAAATAGCAAAAAGATCCCTCCCCACTGCTGTTCCAGTCCGGTCCATCTCAGCTAGGACTGTAATGTCTGAGGGTAGAGCAGAGCTCTGAAAAGTATATCAGGCTGTTTAGATTAACTAGATGCAGCATTTGAGAAATTCATTCTAATAGTTAGCTGTTGGAAATGAAGACAGTGCTAATTAAACTTTGACATCAGTCCTGGCTCACATCTGAAACCCTGTGAAACCAAAGGGAGGCAAGAAGGCAGATTCAGAGGGGAACGGAGCAACTTGTTGTTAATTTGTGGTCACAGGGCAACCAAAACAAGCAGTCAGCTCAGGCTCAGCCAGTGCTGCTTGTCTCTGTTTTCTGCAGTCTGCTTGTGTTTTCTCCCTTACAGGCATTTGCAGTGTTTCTAACCACTGATGTGGTGGTACTGATGCAGGCTTCCACAGGAGGCAAATACAGAAACAGCTTGAAAATGAAGGAAAAAAAAAAAAAAATCCTGGTGCAAAATTTGGCTTGTGAGACCTCTACTGTTGTGTCTGCAAATTTTGTTCTGATCATACTGTCCCTACTCTAGATTAGATCTGAGTAAGGCTTACTTGTGTCTTACCTCCTGTGAACACAGTATTGGTATTTGGGAAAAATAAATAAAGTACAGTTTTTGTGACAACTCATTTATTCTTATTCCCATTAAAAATCTCATACAGGGTTTTTTATAGTTATCGCTGAATGTCTGGCATCTGTGTTTCTTTTAGACCTTTCTCTTAGGGCAAGTAAGTCCAGTTACGAAACTGGCCATTACTGTTTCTTGGGCTTGGCTTTTAGACACAGTCCTCAGATGACTGTACTGCCCAGCTTTGCTGGGGCGGGGGGGGAAATATGACCTGAGATATATTGCTGCAGGGAAGTAAATCTGATATGATACCTTTCCTACAGAAACCATTATTCCTTAGGAATTCCATATTCCTCTCACTATGTGCCAGTCTCCTATCTATTTCTCTGCCTGCTCCCTACCTTCCCAGAACATTTTACAATTCTTCGTAATTCTTGCTTGGATTTGAGGAATGGAGACAAAATGGCTGTGTGTCCCCACTACAGCTGCAGAGACTCCATTTGCCCATGGGAAGACCAAGCAGAATTTGCTCTTTTTTTAATGTCCTTGTGAAAGAGCTATATATGCGTCTCTGTATCAATGAGTAACAGAACAATTGGTATTTTAGTTTACTCAAATTAAGAAAAATTCAGCTTCCTGAAGGACACCTGCATATTTTTCTGTTTTCATCCCAAAGGTGAGTTAAAGTGTGTGACCATTCACCTAGTGGTAGAATGTCATCTAAGGTCCTTGCCACTTCAGCAGCCTCATACTAAGTACCATGACTGTGCAGTTGAACACATGGGGTTTGTCAATCCAATGTGGGTGCCACATGGGTTTGGAAAGGAGTGACTTTTCTCTTCGTTATTAGGATGTCAGGATGGCTCTGTCTGAGGCAAGCTTTCAGATGGGGAGCATGCTGGGTTAGTTTTGAGAATTCATTGTCACTGACTGCAGCGTGGTCACTATTTGCATGCAGGTGGGGAGGGGATACTATTTGAGTCAGGTTGAATTGCAAAAAAGTTGCATCATGTTGCTGTATCCTATGTCACATTGCATATAGAGAATAGGCCATACAAACAGGCAAAACTTTTCACTTTAATTAGCAATGTGACTCAGAAACCACATTAAGATATTTTCTTGAACTGCTAGGGAAATATTACAATTCCAGGAAAATGTGTGCATGTGATTGGGGTAACATAAGTTCATTCAGTATTGGCAATGGCTTTGCTTTGTGAAGTCACATTTTTAAACCCAGCTGTCCAATTGGCTAGCACACTTCCAAAACATTTATTAAAGTGTCTTGGGGCAAACCTAGAAACCAATGAAAGCATTAACTGAAGGAACCTTCAAATAAAAATATTTTCAAGTATTAAAAGAATACTTAGTCATCTGATTTCATTCAGGTCTTTGTTTCTGAACCACTCCAAAATCACTGTCCAAACCCCAGTGACTTCGAAAGAATGGACACACATCAAAAGAAAGTGACTACAGTCTGGGCAACACTCTTTGTAAACACATATAATGCATTATTTTTGACATGTGTACCCTGTCACAGTGTTAGACTAGCACCTAACATTGTATATGATGAAGTGAGTGCTACGCAGTGTTTCTAGCTGTGCTCTGGACTGAGCACCACAGCTGCCTGAACAGACTTCAGCAATGCAAGAAGATACGATCAAACATACAAGTAGACTCTCAGAAAACATACTCAAAAACTTCTCAAGCTGTCAGTAGCATTTGGGATATACCAATGAGTTACCACCCTGGACATTTCTGAAAATCCATCTGTGTCCTTTCACTGACCAAGCAAATATACTTTTCTTGATCACTGTAGGAAGGGCCTAAAGGTAGACTCTCAATATAGATGACTAGCCTTGAACAGGAGGAAACTCCACACCACAGTAAGACCTACTCTTTTCTTCCATCTGCCTGTGTGGCTTTTCCATCACTGCCAACAAAATGATGTGCAGTGAATGTTGTTACCTTCAAAATCACACTTCAGCTTCTCTAAGGCTGTTTCCCGTGTGAGCCAAAAAGACCTGGCTGTGGGAAGAAATATTTGTTTAATGAGAATTGTAATTGATTTGCTGGCTGGAAAAAAAACTCCCTCATTTTGGTGTAAAGATCCAGCCAGCTAAAAGTATATAGTTGTGAGACGTATTTTGATAAAATATTATCAGTCTCTGATTGCTTTGGACATGAAAAAGAATATGAAATATTCTGAGATTTATGCTTTCACAAAAATCATGTACAATTCTGATGTTTTGAGTTCTTTGCTTTGAATATTTTGAATATTCTTAGTTTGAATTAACTAAGAATACAGCAACCAAAATGTCTGGTCTCTGGGGATTTTGATAATGTAAGTGTGCTACTAAAGTGCAAGAAGTCTGATTTATTTGTTGTAGCACCATAAAAGATCTATTCTAGTTTGAAAGGCCATTCAAAATATAAAACAGATGTTCTCTTGAAGCCATAGGGCAGCTAATATGATTTATTTATGAAAACATAATCTTCAGCTCAAGTAGAAGCTGTTTTATCACCACCTTGACCACTAACTTTAGGAAACTGGTAATTAAGTCTCCTGTCTTCACTGCACATAAGGCTGGAGCCCAAGGAGACAGACTCCCAAGGAGGAGAGTCTGGAGGGAATGTTTTACCACACTGAACATCAGAACTGTCTAGAAGTTGCTTCTCCTCCAGTTTTGGGTCTTGGTCAGATGATGTACTGACAAAGTTTTAGCAAAAAAGGCCCTAAAATGTCACATCCGTATGTGGCATTTGGTGTGAGAAGTGGTGTGATCACAGAGTCACCCTTTCCTGAGAGGATACATGGCCAAGGCCAACACTCGTTAACTCTTGAGGTAGATGGGAGAGGTTTCGCCTAAGCTGTGGGTGATGGAAGCAAAAGTCTTTTCTCCCATGCCTGCGCTTCAGTTCTTGAGCTTTTCCTGGGCAAGCAGGCACTAATGAGGGTAGAGAGGTGATTCTCAGGCTTTCCACTCAAAGTACCACTTCTTCCTCCACAGGCACAGCAGGAGTAGCTGTCTGGGTATTAAAACCAAGCAGTGCATGTCTGACACGTATTTTTACTGGTGAGAGTTACACAGAGTCTCTCTTTGATGCAGCTGCAGAAGATGCTGTAGTAGTGGGCATAGCTGAAAATATTAGCAGGCAAATAAATGCATCAATTTTCTGAGGGGGCTTTGGAAAATACAAAGTGCTGCCCTTCTACTTCACCTCTGAGCCCCCAAACTCCAAATTCTTTCACTATTATGTGTCTGATGCAACCCTAGGGCTTCTCAACTGTAGCACAGTCTTTACTAATTTCATATTTGGAGAAAGAATGTTGAGTCCATTTTCAACCTCTTGAAGCAATTCAGCTGAGTTGCATATTTTTTGCTATAAACTTGGACAACATAGCTGTACGCTTTCAATACAATGACCACTGGAGAAAGCAGCCTTTTAAAACAGTGACAGCTGGAAATCTGCCTCACAGGGCCTAAACTTGTCCCCACCATAAGCAGCGTATCCCTCTAGGTTATTAACATTGTAACTGTGATGATCAAGTGAATGTTTAGTCTGGATAAGGCAGTGCACTGAGAAAGCCTAAACTTTTTGCTAAGTATTGGAACAGATTTGAGTATTTGTTTTAACAGTCACCATCTGAAGGTAGAATGAAGTACCGTGTGCTTCTGAGACTTCATCCATGCTTCTGATAATGATGGCAAAGACTGTAATAGTCACTAAAAGATCCCATGACAAGCCCCTTTGTTGCAGAGAACAGTATTACTAGGAAGTCAAAATATCTCATTGTTTTGTCTCTCTGTGGTCATGTTCACTATAATGAAAAATAGCTTATTTGTGTAGTATTAATGCATAGATAATCATGCTTCCAGAGGTGATACAGTCAGGGATGGAACTTCATATATCAGAAGTTCATAGATGATATAGAATCAAAACTCTGATTTTATTGGAACTGTTGAAAAGTAGATGTTCCTTCTCTCCTCAGAAATGAAATACAATGGTGATGATAAAATTAGTGTGAACTAGTATGTGTCAGACATGTGGTAGAGTTGGACACCTCATGATAGATGCAGTTTCTTTTTGATAAGCGAGTAAGTCACTCCAACAAGCCTGATGTTTTCAAGCAGCAGAAGATTCTCTCACTGTTTGATTACCCGTTATGCAACACCCCAAGGATACAAGATGCTGTATTATAGACAATATTTGTTATGATATAATTTGGCAACACTTGAGCCCCTGCTATCTCAAAATCATGGCCCATCACTCTGAGCAATATTTTCAGTGTTTCTTTGGTATTTTCTTTGGATGAATGCCTTCCTCTGTTTTCTCTTGTCTTTTACTTTGGTTGTAGACACCAGGTTAGAGACTGTCTCTTTAAGTTGTGTTTGTACCTGACCCCATACTCCTAGGAGCCACAATAATGCTAAAAATCCTAATAATAATGATGCAAATCCTCAAAAAGAGTTCCTCTTACTGCAGAGACTCCACACAAGCTTGTCCTTCTCAGCAGGAAAATGGTTAAACAAGGGACCTTCAGACACCATGTAGATCTTTGTGTTGGCCTCATAATGGCAGGAGCTGCCCTGTTTTCCAGCCAAAATAGAACAAGACTTTTCCACAGGAACTCCCTTGCAGTTCCCTGGCCACATCAGCTCACAGTTTGTGTGCTGTGAGCCACAGCATGTCTGGGCAACCATCCCTTGGTTTTAAAGCAGGGAATAAAGTACTTTCCTTTATCCAGGCAGTCGCCAGTGCTGGTCTTCAGCCAGTGCCAGGTCCTTCAGATCCTGGTGCAGTTGCACCTCCTGGATGTTTATATTCATGTACCTGAGAAAAATTGACTGCTGTCCCTCATAAATTGCTTGTGCTTTGAATAAAGAGAGGTGATTTCATCTCATTTGACCTCTTTCAGTTGAGTGGGATTCAGGTCATCTGACCACAGCCGAGCTAGTGACCTGTCAACTCCTCCTTCAGCATCAATGAAGAGAAAGAGACAGTTGGAGCCACAGTTTATCCAACAGACTTAAGAATGAGATGAACATGCACCCAATGGACCTATTTTTCTCTATTAACTATAACAGGAGTCTCAGATAACTAGCTCATATTCAGACAGGTGAATGACCCATAGGATCAGATTTTTTTTTAATTTTTAATGATTGTGGGGTCACAGAGAGCTACAGGCACTCTATTTCTGCAAGATGAGCCTGTAACTATGATCAACTCATATACTGTGATAAAAACACCTTGGGGAATGCATCATGGAAGAAAAGGAGGTTATTTTCAAGTGTAGCATACATAACAACAAAGTTCCTTGGTATTTTCATGTGGCAATGAATCATCTAGCTAGTATTTAAACTGGTTTGAGTCTAGTTCTGAGAATAGCCTTCAGGCAGCATGGGAACAGAGAGAATTCAACTTCTGCTTGTGTCGAGTCTTTGCCTTCTACATGACTTCTCTTGAACTGAAATGCAGGTGCTTTTGGTGCATTAAGCACGCAACACTCACTTAAAGGTTCAAAGTGTCCTCACATGTTGCAAGTACTCTTTGCTGATGTCCAGGTGCCCTCATCTGCAATGAAACTTTGCACCCCTGACTGGTTAATTTTGAAAGGTTTAGTCTGCACTTAGCTTAAACCTGTTTGTAATACAATGGCATTACGAGAATCATCACTCTGTGTTATGCAGCTACAATCTGCTTTCCCTGGCAAGATAAAGCTGTTATCTTCTTTTATTGCTTAACTTCTGAGAGCATGGATCATAAAACAGGGCAAGGTTATGCAGAGGTTCCTTAATCATTTGTCCTGGCCCCAGATGCAGTGATAATGTTGAAGATTTCCATTGGTATTTATGCAGCACTTGCCACGATAGTATCTGTGACCCTAACTCAGAAAAACATTCCTTTTCAGAAGAGCTCTCACACGTGTTTAGCTTTAAGCAGCGGTTTATGTCCCACTGTGAATAAAGACTGCGAGGCTGGGGCTTAAGGAAAGTAGTCATCTGCGTAAGGTTTCAGGATGTATTTCCTGAGTCTGAGGGTATGCTTGAGTACAGAGTGAAATACAAGCAGGACTTTACTCAGATTGAGCAAAACATGGATTTCAACCATATTTTGAATATGGCTGGATTATGGATTTCAACCTTTATTTTTGCCTTCTCTTGCAAACAAAATATTACTCACCATGCATTTGTTTTCTTAAAAATACCAATAGTTACTGATGGCCTTGAAAAGAATTAATTTTGGGTCCTAGGCATGTGTTTGTGCAATAGATCCTCAAATTTAGGACTTTAGCACGCCTTTCTTTTACTACTGCATTCTACATATCTTTCCTCCATTGCTTACAATACCTCCAAGAGATCCTGAAACATATCATTAATGCAAAGACCATCTGTGTCAGGCTGGAAAGAGTGGCACATGCAAAAAACAGGGGTTCTGCAAACATGGGTTCTGCTGACTCTCTCAGACATCAGTGTGCAAAGGGTTGGGTATTTCTTCTTAGGCAAGAAACCTAGGACCTTGTCAAGCATAGAGAACAGCTGCAAACTGATGAGCTGCAGCATCTGGTAAGAGATTGTCAATACTAATTCTCAAGAAGGCACACAGTTTGAACAGTGCAGACTATGCATGCGATTGTGCATCTGTATGATATGATGCATTAGCCAAATATTTGACTACCATAAATCAATGGGGTAATGAACTCAGTGTCTGATTTATGCCAGTGTCGAAGGTGGGAAAGGTCACTGAATGTACTACTGCTTTTTCTCTTGTTCCTTTCCAACACTAACTGCTTTTAGGGTTTTTCTGGCATCTGAGATTGCTAGGAAGAAGACAGATAGCTCATTATGGTTTCTTTTGGAAGGGTAAAAGTTGTAATTATCCAAAAATCACAATGCTAACCCACCTTATCATTTCCTGATGTCAATGATGTTGCTCATAGCCCAGATGATAGATGAAAACAGATACTCCTCTTTGAGTTGAAGAATAGTTTTGGAACATATGAGAGATCAGTGTTAGGAGAAACATACAACTTCATTTAAGTATGAATCTGATTTTTATTTCTGGGTATGGGATCCATTCTTAGACAAGATACTTAGAAAAATGACATTAAGAGCAGCAGTAAGCTGAAGAGATAAGAATGAAGTGCTTAAACCTACTACTTTGACATTTGTTATTGATGAGTTCTACACAAGCATTTCTTGTAGGCAACAGCATTATGTATTTTGTTGACTACAGGGTGTACATTTATGGGTACTGAAAGCTTAGGACATTTGGAGCTTTCCAGTGATATGGCTCCACAGGTAATTTATTCATTTTGGAAACGTGTAAAGGAGATTTCCCTGGTCCTTCGCCAATGGCTCTTTCTCCACTTTCTTTTCTCTCAAGCCTTAATGTATATTTTAAGCTTTCTGAGGCCAAAGATCATAATTTTGCTACCTATGTGAACCACACCAAGTGCAGTGCAGTCTTGCTCCACATCTAGATTGCAGCCATTATAACCAACAACCCACAATGGTGACAGCTCACCTCAGCTGACTGCTAAAATCTGGGCCAATGTAAGGGAAGCACAGTGAGGGCATGGCAGGGAGTTCCTCTGCACCAGGAGGCGGAACAGCTCAGCCTGAGGTAGGTCTCATTAGACTCCCACCTGACAGAATACGAGGAAAAGAGTAAAAATAAACCACATAAAAGCACAGTGGGATCCAAGCAGTACAAGATGCATAGTGGAGAATGGGAGGGAAGGACTGTAGTCATCAGAGAAAGCCTAAAAAAGGGAGGTAAGGGTATCTGAAAAGTTGGAAACAGCATCTGTTATTTCTCCTGAGTACAGACAGGAGAAGCAGACAGACAGCAACTCTGTTCCTCTTGCTTTTTGTGAGGAGCCAGATCTCCCAAAAATAGCAGTGGAGGTTTGACCTCTCTGTGTGCTTCCCCCTTCTCTGTGGCTGAATGGGGATCTCTCCATCTGTTCAAATGCTGATTTTAACTGCTGTCCCCTCTATGTCTCTTTGAGAGGGGATAAAGTCCTTGATCATCACATGAGGCATAGTTTTGGGATGCTGTTGGATGTAACACCTCCCTCCAGTTTCACATTTTGAAACATTTATTTACCTTTTTATGCAAAGCTGCAGTCTTCCAAGTGGGGCTTTTCAGTCAGTCAGAGTATGTTTGTCTATATCTAAACAGAGTTTGAATTTAAACTGCAGTACATGAAAGAAGTGTCCTCATCTGTGTGGGGCTAGCAGCCCCACAGCACATCATCTCTGGTATTATCTAAGACCATAAGAAGTTCTGTGTTTTCATTTCATGCTGTCCTTTTCAAAACAGGATAGCCAGAAATGAATGCTTTGGAAAGATTTCATGACAACATGATATTCAGTGCTGCTGTCATAGCAAGAGGGTGCCCGACTGCAGCAGTTCAGTCTGTGGTATCTAAGGCCGTAGGACTGTGCCCTGCTGATGTGGCTGATGCACTTTCCACTCTCCTTTCATTTTTAAAGCACTTAGTTTTGAATACTTTTAAGTTTTGGATAGCTACCTTTATCTTCTAAATGTGTAAGGATGAAGGATGTCCTTCTAGATGCTGAAAAATCTGTCTGTGCTCTCGCAAGGGTTTAGAAGAACATTTTGGGTGAGAGTGTTGTAGTAGTCTCAAAGGAGTCAAAACAAACACGTAATGTGGTATTCACTGTTCCTGCTTTTGCACTTAGGTAACTTGGAACAAAATTAGGTGCTCCTCTTCAGAGGTTTTATACCCCAGATAGCTGCGGTGAGATTTATTTGACCAAAGATCTACTACACTGATACATCTAGTGATCTGGTGAGCCTGGGCTTGTTGGGCAGCCAGCAGAAAGACTTTGAATGTGATTTCAGGTAAATCATGCTCTACAAGTGTCTGTATTTCTCTGAGTTCAGTTTTAATATATTTGGTCCCATTACTGTGCCAGTGCTGGTCCTACACTCGCATGTTTTGCAAGGTTAAGGAGACAGTTTGTGAATGGGAGTGAATATGAGCTGCGGTTCTTAGAACAAATAAGTTTTGACGCATTGACCTCAAGCTGAATTTCAGCTTTCCTAGATCAGCAAAATTCTGGGTAGATTTTGTAAAACTATCTTGAAATTCAGTTACTGGTGCTAACTATTCACATTCCTTCTGAGCTATTTGTCTGTAAGTGTTGAGATGGCCTTTCTAGTTTTCACCACATATGAAATGCATGAGAAATCATTCACCTATGAAAAGCAGCCGTCTCCATAATGAAACATGGCAGCTTGCTAGAGCACAATATAATGTTCTGTATGAGCATAAAAGAAGAGCAAATAACTTATTGTGAGTTAACTACACGGGGAATTTTAGGTCAGTGGAAGGTAATTACCCAAAAACGAACTTGGCCCGTATGTACAGGCTAACATCTGTATCATTGCAAAATAAATGTCACAGATGTTTTAATAACAAGTAACAGATGTGCTCAGTGCCTGGGTTTCAGATCTCATCTAAAAATGTTCCTCTTATAGGTGACCCTTTCCCCAGTCCTATACTAAGCACTTGCTTCCTACCAGTTCAAACTGCAGGCTGCTACATACCTCATCACCAGCTTCCTAGACTTCAGCTCTTGCTTTTAAGAACCGCCATTTTATTTATGACAGCTGGCACTGTAGCCCTTTATTTGCAAGTCAAAAAGTACAGTCAACTGCATGACCAGAGAATACAGCTGAGAGCACCAGCCCAGCGCAATGCAGCCATTTACAAAGATAATCTTTTAGTTGGTTTAGAGGCAACAGTTTTCAACAGTTCTGGTGACTCAGTGGAAATAAATACTCAACGCCTTGATAAAGGCACAAACACAGATGTTGGAAAGCATCAGCCAAAGAAAAAGAAGTATTGTTATGGAGTGCTGTGCAAAATTAAGTTTCTGTTAGACAGGTATTTAAGTGAATAAGAATTTTAAACTGCTGGAGTAGGTCTTTGTACAGAGTGTTTTGCCGTGGAAGCAAAAGAAGAATGGTCATGTAGATCACGCAGGTGGAAAAGGCAGTGACCGTACTAATGCCACCGCACAGCCACGGGGCTGAGGATGGACTTGAGGCTGCTTTGGCTGACTTGGGCATGACCCAAATGGTAGTCAGGATGGGAAATGGCAGATGCATCCTGCGCTCTGCAGCACACTGAATGTTGAGTTTGCCCGCCATGTAGATGGGCCTTCATACTTATGGCAGCTTCCAGACATGTCACCTGCCCCTGCAGTAGTGTCTCATGGCTGGCACCAGAGTTCTGGCACTCAGGGTGGCTTGCTGCAAGAAGCACATGGGTTGTGCTCACCAGCTGAACTCATTCATGCTGTCTATGGGGGTGACCTGGGATTCAAGCTGCCATGGCTGGCCAGCTCAGGCACAGTAGTGATGCAATCGGTGTCTCCCAGGTTCCCTGGGTACCAGGGATACTGTAACTAAAGTCTGTACTTGCAAAATAGCTCTGAGGGCTGTGATGGAAAGGGTAAGGAAGTAGGTATCTCTACTTCCCAAATGGGCACAAACCCTGCAGGTCAATCTGATACTAGGCACTGTCAAAGCCCAGGATATGTCTGTGTGCTTCTCTTGTCCCAGGTACTCTCGACTGTCCTTGTAATGTGCTGTTTTTCTGTACAAGTGCTCCACGTGCTGCACTGGTGACAGGCTGTAAAGGTACTGGCTTTTCTGACTTCCCCCTTCCCTTCCAGAGGACATCTCTGTCAGCATTGGAGCGGTCAGAACAGCAGATCAGAAGAGCATCCAGCCTGGAAGAGCTGCTTCGCATCACTCACTCTGAGGACTGGAAGCTGTGGAAATGCAGGCTAAAACTTAAGAGCCTGGCCAATTTAGACTCTCGCTCCGCATCACATCGCTCCACCAGATTTGCTGCTGCTTTCTATGATATTGATACACTGAAAGGTAGGTGCAGGTTTGTGGTGGAGTCTGATCTCAGCTTCAGGACCACTGATTCTTGTACAGTAAAGTGTTAAGTACCAGGGGTTTCCTAGAACACACCCATACTGGAAACAACAGGGCATTCATGGAAAATGACTTTGCATGAAAAAATGTCAGGCAACAGCCTGAGTAGGCCTCCCTGTTTCGTGGCCAAATCACACTTTTTTTTGCATATTCTCCAAAGGGAAGATGTATTCTGTATGGAGGAGAAGTCAACGTGCAAAGAACAGGTTGGAATGACTGGCTGAGGGGCAGGCCAGCAGCATTGTGCTAAATCTCAGAATTCACTTGCAGGCAGAAACAAACCAGCTTTCCTGCAGGCACAGAGATCCCTTCCTTTATTAGGTGTGCTCTGATATAAGGCACCGCATCAGCAGCAGTGTCTGGGTGGGAACTGCAGAGGAAGGAGGTATTACACTAATCTCAATCTATTTGAGGAAGTCTCTCCAGAGAGAAGTAGATTTTGAAACAACTAACAGCTGAATGCAGGGAATCACAATATATTCCCTCATCTGGAGCAAAAATGAATATGTTTGCTTGTAGGTGAGAGACACAAGAGGCATTATATGTTCACAGATGTAAAATAAAGGATCAGTTACTATATGTTGGTCTACTAAATGGATATCCCAAAGCAAAGCTACACTGTAGCCTAAGGACAGACTGAGTTATTATTTTTTTTCAGTCTTTACCCTGAAGTGTCACGCTCCTATCACTTTCGTTTTGGGAAATCAGATATTGCTGATCCTGTTCCAATATCACTTTTACAATACCCACAGCCTCATTTGCTCACCTTTACTCAGCTAAATTATGGCTGAGCAAAGGCCTTAATTTGCTTCTCAGAGCCACAGCATAGAAATGAAGACATGAGTGCCAGCCTCAAAACGATTTTCATATCACAGGCACAGTTTTAAAATTCTCATAGAAATATCGTACGGAAAAAAGCTAAATCAAATACACACTGGAAGAACAATTAAGAGGGCTTTAATTAATGATAAACATTTTGTGTAAATACCTTTACAAGTCTAAACAGCAACATTAACAATCCATAGAGTTATTAGAAGTAGTACCCAGTGGCAAATGCTGCAGTTTTCTACTCACTATTGCTCATTTAGTGAGCACCAGCGCTTCTGAAACATTAAAATCTTCCTTTTGTCAAACCAGCAAGACAACAGAGGATGTTATCAAGTGTTACTGAGGCAGTGCATATTGCAATGGACTTTTTTTCAATGGCAGAATAATATAACTGTTTACGTAATAAAGTCAGAAGACTATAGTCATAGACATAATTTGCTGCTTGGAACAGCTGCTAGGTCACTTCCTACTTTCCTTTTCCTTAGACGCAGAGATGTCAGCTTTCTCATTGAAAGTCAAGCCACTGAAATTTCAGTTAAAAAAAGCTGATTGGGTCATCTTCTCCCTTCTTCCATCCAACGGGGAATTATCCCAGGACAGAAACTACTTTTGTTCTAACATCTTAATATGTTCAAGGTACTAAAGCTCCTTTTTTAAAAATCAAGCCTATAAACATGTATTTCTTTCCCACACCCTTTCCGGTCATTTAGCATTGCCGTTTTTGCCAACGGCATCTGTTTTGTTTCAATAAAGCATTTTGATGAGAAGGCTGGGTCGAGGCTTCTCACTATTTTACTGGTAGGCCATCCTCCACAGCACCCCAAACTCCAGCAGGGTAAATCCAGGACTTCGTTCCTCCTTTCTAGAGGTTTAAGGATGAGTACACTGAAAGTTTGTGTCACTCTGTCTAACCACAGCCTCCCCCAAGCAGTTCAGCTCACCTAGGACTGCAGTGCTTTCAAGCTGGAGTCTGCCTTGGAGACAAATTTCTCAGCAGCTGCCCTGTGCTTGCTCAGAGGAAAGAGCAGGGTGACCATTGTGCTTCTGAACAAGACGTGACACCCACTTCTTTAAACACCACTTTCACAGCCCTTCTGCTAAAGAAGTGGTTAATAAAGTAAGGTTGTGTGCAGTTGGAAAGGTCATCACTGCTTACACTCATTGAAGTGACATCTGAAGTGAGTACATGCACATACCTTAATGAGTTTGGCAAACGTTATTTTCTATTTTAAGGCCTAGGGTTAGATTGCTGGATAGACTAATATTACTCAAGAAAATTCTATTGATTTTAGTGATAATTCTCTTAATTTCTGTTGTAAAATCAGAATTTGGACCCCAAGCTCTTATTTCTTGTACTTTTTGCATGCCTAGAAAGTGGAGTGTATCAACCATGGGGAAGGATTTTGTAGAAATAAGCAAACTAATTTAAATATACATAGTCAGTTGAAGAAAAAAAAAATAATAAAAGGAAAGTCAGGTAGGAAAGACAGAAATAAATGCTCATCTGAATATAAAGTATAGCATGCAGATTAAAAGTATTCCAAAATTTTAAAATTATTTTTATTTTCAGAACTTTCCTGTAACCCTATGCACTGCTTGCACAATAGTAGGGAAGTGGACCACATTGGAAGAAAGAGTAATTTTCTTAATAGTATAGAAGTTGCTTTTGATCTTTCAGAAGCCTGTTGGAGCAGGGCAGACAGGAAAAATGTTTTTCATAACTTTAAGGACTTAAAGCACAAGAATTCATGAGTCTTGAGTAATTCCATAACTTGAATCAAGTAAGCAGAAGCCAAAAAAAGCAGGGCCATCTCATAACAAGACTTGAGATAATATTATGTAAATGTCACTGTTTTCTCCCTGTAGTTCAGTCACTTAACGCCTTATTCCTTCTCACAGTCAGAATTTGACAGATCAGTACACAATAAATGACGAGTCTACAACAATTCAGTATTTGAAAGATGCCACAGTGTTTTGAATAGATAATTCATGCTTGAATTCATATTCCTGTTATTCAAATTTGAACCCCCTGATGGTACTGAGGTGTGAGAGTGTTTCACTTGGATTTCATTAGACATTTTGGAAGCGGTGCTCACTGGCTGACATCCAGTAGGAGTATTAATACCCTCTGACCAGAATCTGTTAATCATTAATGTGCATTTGCAGGCCCAGGCTCTACTGAGTCTGTGGTGGGGTACATGCAAAAAGAGGACAAAATGACCATAAGGTCTACCCTGGAGAAAAGAGGAACATGGTGTGGGCCAGCTTTGTCAGATAGATGCCATGGTGATGGCTCTCAGCTACGGGAAACTGATGCAGCTCTACTTAACCCACTGGAATTAATGGAGATTCGGGTCATCCACACTGAAAGCTAAAGGCAGATAAATGCAATGACCTCTCTGCCAGTGCAGCTGCTGTAGGTTACTGGGATAATTTTGTACTCAGACTTTCTCTGGTCCTTAGATCGATCCAGGTAAGTGCAAATCGATCCACATAAGTGTAAATGGCCTGCCAGCACTTCATTTTTATTTATATCATGCTTCTGCCTCACTAATCAGAGGTTTAACCTTGCCATGATTTCTTGTAAAAATGGTGTTTTCTCCAGTCATAGATGAAGAATGGCAAAAGACTCAATGTGTGCCAAGGGAAACCTGCGTGGAAGTTGCCAAAGAGCTGGGTACAACGACCAACAAATTTTTCAAGCCTCCTTGTGTGAATGTGTTCAGATGCGGAGGCTGCTGCAATGAGGAGAGTCTGAGCTGCATGAATACAAGTACAACTTACGTGTCAAAAACGGTAAATGAGGCAATTCATCTGCTTTCTTTTTATCCTGGCTCTTCAAGAAGGGAGGGGAAGGAGGATGTTTGGTTTCTCAGATCCTGTTATGAAAGATCTGTCTGCACTATCATAACAAACAGAAGAATTAATTTTTTATCCATGTGGAGTGAATACAGGCATGTGCAGTATCCATTTTTACATTCATGTTGCATTATTAAAAATGAATATATATGTGTAGAGATGGGAAATAGGGCCCTGAGAGAGTGACTGCAGGCTCACATGATGTTAAGGAGTTCAGTCCTTCTCAAATATATTGTTATGTGGACCTGGGACCTCTTGAGAGTATTGGCTCATGGGAATCCTGTGCACCAAAGGATTAAGAGAGACTCCAGGAAATTTTGCTGTGTGAGTCCACGCACTGCATTTTCAAAGTTACCATAAAGATTGTCTAATAATTACAGATATGCAGTTTTGCAAGCCTGAAAATAAGATATCTTCAGCAGGAGAGACCAGATGCTCTCAATTTGAATGCCTCAGGATCTGAATGTCCCAAATCACAAGTCACTTTGAAAAACAAAGGCTTAAACCAGTAGTCAACTAATGCTTAGGAGCACCAAGCAACAAATACCTGAGTTTTAATGACCAGTGCCAAAAAATGAGCATAGAGTAGCCAGAGCTTCTTTCTGTAGACTCCCTCTAGTGTCTATGTACAGAGATAGCTTGCTCCAGTGGGTGACTGAGCAGAGCTCCAAGTTTAGTACTTTTAATCAGCTCTACAGATTAAACCATCTGTGTCCATACCTACAGAAGGAGCACAGGAGACCGGTCCTCCTTGATTAGTCTTCACCTTGTGCATCCCTACTTAGAGTTGGTAACATCTTTTGACTTCGAGTAATAAATTAAATTCCACTTATGAATAAGGCTTTTCTTTAAATCAGAACAAAGATCAAGGGCAGTTCTTTTAAAGAGAAAACTGAAGTCCTCATGGGGAGCAGGTCCAATTTACTTTTGTATTTCTTTCAGGTTTGTTTGAATGTAATTCCACTGTGTCTGGTTGTACTGAAATATAGCTGGAGTAAAATAAATCAGGGCCCATCCTTCTTGCGTCAATGTTCATTAATTGCTTTCATTCCACACCAGAAGGAGAAAGCTGTTATGAGCTGGTGGCCACACACAAAAGACATCCGATCAGCTCAGGGAGCTAGGTCAGGCTAAAAAGTATTTATTTATTTATGTGTTTTGGGTGCAGCAGCTCCTAAGTTTGTTGAAAAACTGCAGTTTTGCAGAGTGTAACATTCCTTTAGCATCCTTCAAAATAACCATTCCCTCCAAAGCTTCCAGCTAAGTTCCCCTCTTGGATACACCACCATCAGTCCAGATTTACTCCTCTAAAATGAATTATTAGTGAGAGCATTTTTTTTCCCTTGTATAAAATATCCACCGAAGGACATTCATGCTACCTAAAGTTAGACACTGCAACACCTGAATTTAAATGTCTAAGTAGTCTGCCTTAGGAATACTTCTCAGCCCCTCCATGTGGATGTAGCATTAAGCTAAGACATGCTGGCATGCGAAGATGTACCCTATGCTTTGGTTTCCATGGAAAGGAAGCTGGCTTTGGGGGGCAAGGGGGGGGATGTCACTTCAACAGCTCCCCCACATAGCTGCCCAAGGAACTAGGGCTTCCACAAGGTTACTCAGAGATCACCCTAAACAATTTGGATGCACTGAAGGTAGGCTGTTTGGTTCCTTAGGCTCCTGCTATAGTCAATAGAGAGCTGTTTCCAGGATGATTCCCGGCAGGAATCCAGTTGAAGCAGAATGAACTCTTCTCTAATTACTCCTGTTTCTTCCCTCTCTGAGGAAGTTGTCAGGGTTAGGTCAGGCCCTTTGAGATGTATGCTGTTATTATACCCTAGGACGGTTAAATAGCTGTCTCCCTAAGTGGCTGAGATTCAACTGATGATATAACTGAGAAGAAAGTTCCCAACACTGATACCTTTTCCATTTGACCCTAGCATTCAGAAGAGGTTTTCGAGTGTGTTTTCAAATAATTTGGAATCGTCTTGGGTGTTTAATACCTGGTAATATGGCTTTGAGACCACCGTTTTGGCAAATTCCTACCTTGGTGGTCATTGCTTACTCTTCCAAACCACCAGTGCCCACCCGTTCATTTATACCTATGGCAGCTATCTCTAGAAAAGAGCAGAGGGCAAATGGTGGGAAAGGATAAGGGGTTTTGATTTAAAACTCCAAATACTAACTGTGTAATGGAAGCTGAAAAATAAATGTTATTTCACCCACCTAGCTCTTTGAGATCTCTGTTCCCTTGACAAGTGTTCCTGAGCCCGTGCCAATCAAAATTGCCAATCACACAGGCTGCAAGTGTCTCTCAAATACCCAGCGCCATCAATACACTATCATACGAAGATCTGTCCAGTATCCAGAAGAAGATGGGTAAGTTCTCTCTTTTACAAACTACTACACACGTTGTCCAGTCCAAAGTAGGAAAATTATTTTGTTCTGATTTGGTCATTACAATGGTTTCTTCACTTTCTGTTGTCCCAACAGCTTTTCCAAATACCTTGATTATCACTCAGAGTTAGAGAGCTTCAACTAAACCTAGTGTACTATAAGTGAATGGACCCCATAATCCAACAAACAGCAGACCAGTTCAGCAGCTTCTGGAGTCATTAAGACACTTAGGTGCCTGAGTGTGGACTCAAAGTGCACATATTAGCACTGTGCTCCACTGGAGCTATTTAGGCAGGTGTGCATAGACTTTTTCAACCTGATGTGAGCAACTCTGCTAGTGCATTATTTAGCCAGGGCACACAGAGTGCTGTAGTCACGCTAAAGCCCTCTGCCACACCTCATGGCATGCCGGGTCAGAATCAGTGTAAACCATGGCTTTGCACTTTCTGGCCCAGTTCTGGTTTGCATCTGGCAGGTTTATTGGCTGGAAAAAGTGATCTCACATCTAACTTCAAAATATGATATAAAAGTCCTGGTGAGAACAGGCTACGTTGATTTAACAAAGACTCTGGAAATACAGATAGCTTGAGTCCTCAGTGGAAGTCAGCTCAGATGACTCTGTCTAGCCCTGCATGTAGGCATGCCCCCATAACTGCCCTTCAGTTAGACAGCTGGGTTTGGGGAGAGGTGGCATTTCAGCACAGCTGCTCCAGGACTCGCTCAGCCTTCTGGTCACCCTGAATCCTCTTCCGACACAAATACCGAAGAACCTCAGCCTTCTTCCAGTTTGTGAGTTCCCCTCCCAGAAATAAGTGCCCAAAAGTCAAATTGGCCCCTCTGACCTTGAAAACAGTTCACTGTACATCCTTCAGCATGGGCAAATTTAAACTTTCTGACAGCATGGCAAAATTGAATACAGTTACATGGCATGAATACTGTAAGACAAAGACTAGCCTGGGTGAAGTAGAGCTGTTTTATGGAAAAGTGGAGCTGAAGAATTGCAGCTGTTTCATAAGGATGTAACCTGAAAGGCGGGCTGTACCTGCTCCTTCTAGTTGCTGGGAGCCAAAGAGCTTAGCCCTCTCAGAAAACCATCCAGTCTCAAGGTTTTCTGTTTGCAGCAGTAATGCACACAGATGCTGTGCCTTCACGTACTACAAGTGGCAGACCCAGCATACTAGCAGGCTCATTTTGCCAAATGACTACACTGATGCTCCTCTTCTTTTATTTTTTTCTTTTTTTTTCTTCCAGATGCCCCTTTACCAACAAACTTTGCCATAATGGATGGATCTGGGATAGTGACAAATGTGAATGTGTTGCAGATGTACAGCACCCCAACAGACGAGAAGGTAAAGATGAAATTACAAATGTATGCTTTTGCTTACTATATCCAGCCTGCCTGTGTTTCATTTTGGGTTTGTCAGATTTTTTCATTGAGAGAGTTGTAGTTTTGATTGCACATGCCTAGATAGACTTGGCTTATGGTGTAGAATCTCACCTGAAAATAAACATGTGCTTATCCCCATTGCAAGTTTTTGCTTGAATGGTTTATTCCCTCTATTAGCAAACTAATAGGAAACAGGAAAGCATTAAAAAGAGTTAGTGAAGTAGGCACACTGGATAAACTTTTATTTTACATGGTTCTTAAATTGTATGAGGGGCATTAGGGAAATTTTTTTAACTGTAGCAAAAAAATATGTCCTGGAGTATACCGCACAGGGCAGGTGCTGAATCTTTATTGTGGGAAATTCTAAAGAACAGACTTAATTTATAGGCAAAATCAGTCCTGTCTATTAGCTGTAGTCAGTGCAAAAGACTGTATGACCTTTCAAGGTATTTGACTACTTTTTATGATAATATTGAGGTATTTAGGAAGCTATGCATGTATACGCTTTCAGGTCCGTGGAAGCAAATGGAAGAATGTAAAATTCATAGAAGTGTACACTACTTCCCTTCTCCCTCTGCTTTTCCTTGAAAACTTTTATCTGTCAAAGAAAATTGCAGGAAATATTGGGGGTGGGGTGAGGGAGGTAGGGGGGCTTTAACTGTGTAAGTCTAAAGATACTTACTAGCAGTAAACATTAAGAGAAGTTAAAATTTCTCCAAGCCCTTTACAAGGTTCTTTAAAAATTGTTTTTCTCAGGGAATTATCACTAGAGCAGATGGACATAGAAGGAAGCCCTGCCTTTGTGGTTTAACCTACATGCAGCAAGCGAAAGAATAAACCATCCAAGGCAACAACAAAAGCAAGCTGATGAGCAATTCCTAGACTAGCAAGCTAAAACAAAACTAAAAAACTTGATAAGATGGTCTGTTGATTACACTCTCCTAACACTAATAAGCAAGAGATCAGTCTGGATCAGATCATCTGACCATCAGGTTAGGTAGTTGAGCTCAAGTTAGACTTTTCACTCAAGGAAGGATTGGTACTTTATATTTCAGAGTCAGTCCAAAGGACTTTGAATAGCCAGAGAACCCTTAACACTTGGCCTTTTGCAACATCAGCTTGGAGCTTTAAAATTTGTGGCTTGTTGAATTATAGCTTTTGTTGACATAGAGTCAGTATTTCCTGAGATAAAATATCATTCTCTGAAGTACATTGTGTTTGGCAAGGGCTGGGACCAAATAACTTAAAATCTGTCTTTGAGGTTGAAACAAAGTGAGACTGAAACACTCTACACCACTTCACACATGCCAGGCTTTATCACCCCAAGGAAGGGGTTTGTCTTCCAAGAATTTGGGTCAGATTCCTTCTTCCATTCCAATAGGACTTGGGTTTTATTCTGTCTCAATATTGGTTTTCCAGCATTAAGGAAGTAATAATGAACGTTTCTTTCAAGTAATGTGCAAGCCTTTCCCAGCCACTGAGATCAGAGCTGAGGCTGCAGAGGTCACGGACACGGGTTACATTCCACATTCCATAGGTTAAATCCAAGAGCTAATTGTAAAACTACAGGAAATTACCTTCCCAATGATACATTATATGTCATGACCTTTAACTAGGGATGTGCTGCTAGCATTTTAATAAAGCTTTCACAAAATGCGTTCTCTTTTTGCTAGGATTAGCTTCATATTGTACTCCAGATGTGTATTCTGAAGGAAGATAGATGAGGTATTAGACAGCGCGTTCATGTGGCTGAGGTTTTGTTTCTGAAACAAACCATTTTCTTCTATCTTTAAACTGACAAGTGTGCAAATGCTCCTTATTGAAGTGCTGCACAAGCTCACACCTTACTAGATGTAGCATTACTTCCGCAAAAATTTTTGCAGTATATGGATAGTGAAGTATATTGAGTGGTTTGACAGTTTGCATGGATGTATATTTTTGTCATGGTTATAGATTCCAAAACCTAACAGGAGGCTTTTTTAACATACAGCCCCCAAAATAAAGTATGTTAATGCAAGATTCAACCCATAAGAAAGAGCAGTATTAGAGCAAGTGAAATAATCAGCCCAATTCTCCTAAGTGCTGGGGCCTGAGTTGTGGGCCCCAAGTTGGAGCTGACCTGTGAATGAGTCACAACCTAGCAGAATGTTTTGGTTTCCCTGTTGTCTCCATATTCCAGAGGCAGAACCTGGCCCAACTGTGTCTCTGTGGCTCTGTCCTCACCCAGGTGGTCATGGCTGGGGTGGTGGGTGAGGCCAGGATTATAGTAACCAGGAACCAATTAGTTAGAAGAGCTTCCTGTTGTGTGTGGCTTCTGTTGGGGCTGGCTGCATCTTGCTGAGCTTTCATGGTGGTGCCCTTCCATGTGAAGTGCCACTGAGGGAGCTATCTCTGTCAGTTGTGTCCAGCAGGTGATGCTGGCACCACAGTGGGCAGTAGAGAAGCTGGGCCCACAGGAATTTATGGCAGGACTGTCTGAAAGAAGACTTCTGAGGGGATGTTGCTGAGTTCAGTGTTGGCCTGTGTGATCAGGCAGCTGATGGCAGCATAAAATGATGATGGCTGAACCAGCACATTCTCTCAAGTCCTTTTCTGCACTGTAAGTTACAACAGAAATTCTGAAAACCAGAATTTATCAGGTAGTACACGTGTGAGCCTAAGGGATTGCAAGGAAAGAATTAGTCTCTTCAAAAGCATGATTCAGGCATGTAAAGCTTACTGCTAAAAGATGTATGTGCTATTGCAGGCCTCCCTCCTCTTGCTGAGCTGGCTATGTGTGGACAACATATGGAATTTGATGAAGAAAATTGTGAATGCATCTGTAGACAGAAGTGTCCCACAGATTTCTTTCAGAGTAAAGAGAATTGCAGCTGCTATTTGTGTAGGGAGAGCCAGGAGAGCTGTGCTCTAAAACACAAGATATTTCATGCTGAAACCTGCAGGTAAGTGTTCTTTGTCATTCAGTGTCTATGCTGTAAGATCCGAAGTAGCTTGTGTAGATGCTGGAGGTGCAAGGGCTAAATTAACTAGGAGGTCCACCCAGGGTAGAATACCTTGTTGCAGTTAGAGAGATTATAATAACAGAGGTGATACTTAACAATACTTACCTCATAGAAAGCGTCTAAGGTTTATTTAATTAACATGCTTTAAAGAAATCTGGGCAAGGATGCTATTCAGCTATCAATATTTATTACTTTTTCCCTCCCCCTAATCTTAAGGGAATGATGGTTAAAATTGGGCTACAGCTGAAATTACTATGTGACACAGAGGATTTACAGTGAGATACCGAGTTTGTAGGTAGGTAGAACCCATCCTGTGTCCTCTGTCACAGCTGAATGCAGACTCACAGACATCTAGGGACAAAAGCTCCCTAAACCAGCACCCAAGTCATGCAGCTCATTCTTTATTCACTTTGTTCTCAATGCAAGTGCTAGAGCTAATGCAGTTTTGTACACATAAAAGCCCCTCAGTTAGCTCTGATTCAACTGAGAAGCAGGAAAATTGTTCTGGGGCTGTTATACTCCATGTATTTCCCTAATCCTTTTGTGTAACTAGTTTTGCGGTTTCTTCAGCAAAACTTCAATAGAAGAGTATTTTAAAAAGGGTATTTTCTTTCATGCATTAGTTCATTTTCAAAATGTCCTTCTCAGAAAGCCTTGCCCACACGTAGAGACCCAGGAGCATGCAGGAGCTCTGTCTGAAAGCTTATGTAAGGACAGTCAGCATCCAGTTTTCCTGGGTACCTTAGCAGAGCTGCAGTTCACTGAATGATCACACACAGGATCCATTCTCATAGACTTCATAGGCTCATTCATGAAGAAGAATCTGTGGTGGAAGTAACCTTTGCATCTTTAGGTTCAGCTTTGAAAATATGAACAAGCATAAAATAATTGACAACAAGTTTAAAAACAGCTAAAATAACCATCAGAGCTGGAAGTGAGCATGACAGACTTGCTCATTTATGTGTTTCAGACAGATGGGAAGGGACCAATGCAATAATTTGTTTACATGCTTATAGAAATTACTATAATCTGGACACAGGACTTTTATGAAAGAATTTTATGACCAGTATTCCCATAGGACCAAAGCTGAAGCATCAGGTGAGCTAAAGTACTTTGCAGGATTTGAGGGCAGCGCTATCCAGTGCTGACACTCCAGACTTCACTGCTCTCAAGAAATGGAAGCATTACTTAGGTCATGACTGTGGACAAATGGACAACAGCAAGACATGCTGCTGTAGACAAGAACTGTCAGGCAGCAGTCTTGTCTCCCTGTTTTCTAGGGTGTTGACCCTTTCCCAAATGTTGTCTAGAGAGCACTGCAGTGTTCAATGATGAAAATCTTGAGGAATGTGACAGTGAAGGATTATCATACTACAACATTTATCTCTTTTTGCTTTTTTCTCCTTTATCAAACAGCTGTGAGGACAAATGTCCATCACAACCCAGAACATGCCCAACTGCAAGACCGATGTGTTCCAGGCATTGTCGTTGTCCAAAGGAGAAGAGAGGTTCTCATGGGTCCCAAAGCAAAGAAACCCCTTAACTGAACTTCCCCTATTCTCCAAAAATCCACTGCTTTGCAAAGTAGCTGTCACTGACTTTCAAACAATAGTAAATACAAACATCTTCCACATTAACAACAGAATGGCTCCAGTCTGCATTTATTTATTAGAGTAATCACTAACTGCAGGTGAATCCTCTGGCACGTTGGTAATTGTTCAACAACAACTGATGAATTGCTGGCTGCGTGGAAGGAAGAGTGGAAAGAGTCAGTTCACTGCTGTGGAAGATAAAGCTGGTACATTGGTGATGCAGTCACAGTCACCAGTCAGTCTTTCAGAATTTGAGACGTGATAATCTTAGCCTCAGAGTCCTTAGCTAGTGCAGCTCCTGGGTGAAACTTTCTTCAGAAATTCAGTGTACAGGATTTGGCTTCTAATACGTTCAACACTGAGTTATTTGATCTACTGTCCAGCTCTGATTACCATTTTGATTTATTGTACAACTACTGTCAGATGTGCCATATTTAAGTGTATATAAGAAAATAAATACATCAGTTATTCGAGTGGTTTTGATTTTTTTCTCTGTTATTTTAAAACTCTGCCCAACAAAAAGAAAATAAGCAAAACCACAAAGCTATCTCAAGTACAGCCTGCTTATGTTTGTCCCACAGGGACTGGCATCTGTCCAAACCCAGGTCGAAATAAGGTCACTTGATCCAATAGTTTCGGTAAAGAAGAATCATTTTTCCCACGTCTGCCTGACAGACATGATTTATTTATTTGTTCCTGGTGTAGTGTGTTAATCTGCCTGCAGGGATAACAGCCACACTAGTACTATCTCTTCAGTGATGTTTGGGAAGGCACAGCTCACTAAAAGATGATGTTCCTTTTAGCTCACCATGCTATGAAAATATCTCCCTTGCACTGAAATTCCTTTCACCAGTGTGAGGCCTGAGTAACAGTGTTTTAATGAAATCAAGTACAAGGACAGCATTATTCTCTGAGCCACTGAAGTCTGGACTGAGCCAGTCCAGAGAAAATACTCTGAACAATAATCCTGAACTGGAAGTGACAGCCTTGATGACTGAATCATTTTTTCCCCTTTGCTGAATTTCCAATTCCACACTGTTCTGTCAATGATGGGAATAGAGCAAATGAAACAACTGCTATAGATATGGAAAGCTGGACACAATGCAGGGAATAGAAAATGGCTTTTTGATGTGCATCTGAGATTTTTTTTATATTTATACAGGGAAAAAACAGATTGCTTTACAATAAACTTAGAGCCAAATCCTGTAAGATTGATTGAATTGTTGGACAAAGCACTGAGCAATTTAAATTTTCTTTTGTCTTGAGTAAGGCATTTAGGATTTGACCCTGGATGACTTATCTGAGTGCCTCCTAAGCCATTTGTGATCTAGGTCTGTGCAAACACACCGACAGGCTGCTTTTGTTATCTGGACTGGAAACTGGCCTGGGATCCTCTGACCAAGCAACACAGTCTGATCTGTGAGCATTCTGAGCGGAGGCCCTGCCACAGGGTTACCTATTGGTCTGCACTGGGCCACCTGCTGAGGGTTTTCCTCCGGAGTGAAGGCCACGTGCAAGTAGCATGCACTCTGTGCAGACAAGAAGGGGAACGTGACCCCAGAGCATAACCAGGTGAACCACCTTGGCAGCAGAAGCAAATCCTTCCTTTCCCTTGCTCCTCCAGGAGGCTCTAAATTCAGACACATGTATATGGTGGATGAAGTCCCTGAGCTATACAAGGGTCCATAAAAGGAATGAACCGCCCCATCACTTCTCACCTAGCTCAGCTGGGGCACCCCAACCTTGTGGTTGGATTGCTAAGGGGCTACACCATTAACACATTCCTCAGAAAGCTGGGGAGCTGCAGAGGCAAATCAGACACTTCACTGGTGGTACCAGAGCCATACAGAGTGAAAATACACGTTTGTGCCAAACTGTGCAACAGTATTTGTACAGCTAAATATTGTGGGAAGAGTTTAAGCTTTTGCGTTTCCTAACTTTTCTTGAACCATTTAGCAACTGGAAACCTGTAGTAATTAGGCCTGAGTCTCATCATTGTTTATCTGTAGAGGCTTCCTCAGTTTTCTGTCCTGACCAGTGAGTATATTATCTTTTTTTACAAAACAAAACTTCTCCAACCTGAGAGACGAATAAGTCTTCTTTAGAAGGCTCTTAGATAAAGCAGTCATTAAGGGGCTGAAAACCATATTGAAAAGCTTTTCTCACAAGGCAGTGAGGGATTTGAACATGAACCACCTAAGCTCCAGGAGGGTGCAATAGCCATTTTCATACCCAGGCTAGAAAGGTACCATTGCTGACCACCATTGTGAACCCTGCTCTGAGGTTCTCACACCTTCCTAGACCACTATAAAACAGACCTATGCCTGGAGGCCTAACTCAGGACTGAAGATCCCAATGGCAAGGAGTGAGATGTCATGTCCACAAGCTTTGTTCAGTCTAAGCCTCTGGGTGAATTTAACCCTTAACCTCAAAACTTTGTGCTTACCTCTTGTGGATCACTTTGTGAAATGCTTAGATAAATATTTTTAATAGACACATGCTCAAACAACACAGAATGTATGATCACTGAAAACACACCTGAAGGTCAACATAAAATTCAGCATTATTTTCAAAATAAATTCCCTACAGGTTATTTTACCTGTGAGGGATTTCCATTTTGCAGCAGCAATGTGCCAGAAAGATGTGGATTCAGAACAGGTCTTAGGCTTACTGTGAAGGTGGAAAAGGAAACAGCTTGTGGTAGTACCCACTAACTCACTAAGAGTGACCTTAGCAGCCAGCACACTGAAATATTTATCTAGTTTATAAATATTTCATGCTCCTTAGAGATTCTTAGCCCTTATTTGCAGAAGCCTTATGAATGTACTTCTTCGTACTTCAAATAAGATTATCAACTCTGCCACACAAAGTTGAAACTCACATTTGAAGCTTTGCAGGAAAATAGACTTGAGGTGTGTGTGTGCATCTGTGTGTGTGTGCATTTGTGCATGTGTGCAAGGACATGCACACTAACCTCACCCTCAGCTCTTTCCCTTCTGGTGCAGCACAGGCCCTCACACAACACCTTTGCTCTACATTAACCCATTAACCAGTCACTCAGCTGCCTCTGCCCCACCAGGTCACAAAATGAGGTGGAGGTGAGCACCCAAATTGTGCCAGGGTTGGCAGGGAATTCGGACACCTCTTGCCCACCTCCAGCACTGAAGGACGCCACACACACCAGGCCAGTGCTGCAGTCCTGTAGCCTCCTCTGGCAACTCAGTACAACAGATCCATCCCCTCTCACTTCACCTAATGCATGGCACTGTCCTGGGCAGGAAAGCAGAGACACCCAAGAGTTCTGAATTGCCCAGATTCACACTCACATGCGCAGGAACATGAAAATATCTTTCCCTAGTCCTACAAACCAATTGCTTGAGTATGAGCTTTGGCCATCATCGAATCATAGTATGTATTGGGTTGGAAGGGATCTCTAAAGGTCATCTAGTCCAGCCCCCCTATAATAAGCAGGGACATTTCTAACTAGGTCAGGTTGCTCAGAGCCCCATCAAGCCTGACCTTGAATGACTCCAGGGATGGGGCCTCCATCACCTCTCTGGGCAACCTGTTCCACTGCTCAACCACCCTCATATTAAAGAACTTTTTCCTAATATCTAACCTAAATCTACCCTTTTCTAGCTTAAAACCATTACCCCTTGTCCTATCGCTACAAACCCTTGAGAACAGATCTTCCTCTGCCTTCTTATAGGCCCCTTTCAGGTATTGTAAGGTCGCTATAAGGTGCCCCCTTGAGCCTTCTCTTCTCCAGGCTGAACAACCCCAATCCTAAGCCTGTCTTCATAGGAGAGGTGCTCCAGCCTTCTGATAATTTTCATGGCTCTCCTCTGGACACGCTTCAACAGGTCCACATCACTCTTCTTTTGGGGACTCCAGAGCTGGACACAGCACTCCCGGTGAGGTCTCACCAGAGCAGAGCAGAGGGGCAGAATCACCTCTCTCAATCTGCTGGCCACACTTCTTTTGATGCAGCCCAGGATGCAATTGGCCATCTGGGCTGCAATTGCACATTGGTGGCTCAAGTCCAGCTTTTCATCTATTAGTACCCCCCCATCTTTTTCCACAGGGCTGTTCTCTAGCATATCCTCTTTCAGCCTATATTGATATTGCTGATTGCCCCAGCCCCGGTGCAGGACCCTGCACTTGGCCTTGTTGAACCTCATGAGGTTCACCTGGGCTCACCTTCCCCTCCTGTTGGCTCCTGTAGAAGAAAGGCACTTCCACCTTCTGAAGCCTTGACCTACCTACTTTCTGGCCTGCACTCATACGCTGCTGTATTTGCAGCATGGGGATCTTACAGCTTCTTTTATTTACAATAAATTCCCATCCTAGCAGATCATCTTTTCTTGAAGCCTTGTGCCAGTCTGTGCATTGCAGGGTGCTGCTCTTTTCCATCCAATTCTCCTGTATGATTAGAAATTTTGTAACAACATCCTACTCTCCTGTATGATTAGAGTATTTATAACATTCACTAAAAGGATGATCGGAAAAGCTGAAGAGTTTAAGCACAATGCTGTAAACACCAGTGCTGTGGGATGATCTTCATTGTCACCACCCCAAGAAGATCCTTTTATCATGAAAACCATGGCACAGCTGTAATTCCTTTACATGGAAAACCAGGACTAAAAGGAGACTCCGAGTGAAGATGGAAAAATGAACAGATAATCAGAATTTGATGAGGATTTATAAAAGCTTATAATGTTATTTTATTTGAGAAATTTTTGATTCTTCAATTCATTTTAAAAGATTCAACAAACTTTAAAATAGAAATGCTTTATGTTATCTTTCAGATCAATACATCAGAATTTAATAACAGAAATTTAATATAACAATTCAAAGTCTTAAAAGAGGTATGTAAAATTCATCACAGATCTGTTCTTTGACTGATGTCATTAGCTCTTTACCTATGACTAAATGACCTTCTCAGAGGGAAGGTTATTGAGCAGAGGAACATTCTCTTTGAAGTTTGAAATGCCTTTTATTACTATGTTCAGTGAGACTTGCTTTTTAAGCATATGGACATGATTTACAGATTTCATAGCCAAAATAATAAGACTTCCTTTTATAGTATGTCTCAATTTTTAAATAGTGAGTAAGGTCTTTAATGTGATATTTGGATTATGGCCTCTACATGTTCATGTGTCTAATAGGAATGAGAATATTTAATTAATTGTTAATTCTAAATAAATGTGCATGAAGTTAAAAAAAAAATCAAGTTTTATGAGTAGCTAGCTTTCACTTGCATGTGCTTTTTGCAGGGAGGGGGCAAGGGAAAAGACTAAATGAGAATAATAGCAAAATATGTACACTGCATTTGAAAGTCAGGAAATCTTTATCTAATTCAAAAAAATATTTGACTTCTAGAAGGACAGAAGTATGTGTGATCTTACAAAATGCTGGTGACATTGAAGAAATTCAAGCACATCTTGACAGTACTGCTATCATTTACTTTGAAAGCCATCGTATGTCATGTAGTGGGACATTGCTTATAGCAAGCATTATTCATAGGAAGGTTGACAGACCATATAGAAACCCTGTCATACTCATATACATTTCAAGCATATAAATCTGTATGTATCCTTTGTACATCAACTCCAGCTGACTCTTAAGGTTCCTTTCTGTTTTCCAGCCAAAAAAAAAGAGAATCTGCTTGGGTTTGTTTGTTTGTTTTCTCCTACCACCGTAAGCCAGGAGTTATGCTGTTTAAATCAAGAGTTATTTTGCTTTATGCTGTAAAAAAGGAAACAGAAACCTTGAAAACTCAAAACAAAATTTGTGGGAGCTCCTTCTGCTGCTAGTTTATTTTTTATTTTCTAAATAACTGATAAATTAGTTCCAGCTTTAAAATATCAATTGGTTTCTCTGGAACTACAAGGTAGTTACCAGGGCATGTGCTATGTTCTAATTTATTACAGTCTACATTAAAAAACAAACAAGTCAAGGGTTACAAATGATGTACTGCCATTAATTTTATTTCAGAATTAATTTTTGTCAGACTCCTACATCAGCAGTTACTCAAAAAACTTCAATAAAAACTTTTCACTCTTGGAGCGGGGGAGAGGAAAGTCTGTTTTAAATTAAGTTAAAAGGAAACCTCTCCTTTAGCCAACAAAGCAAGCTAGTACATAAAAAGATGCTGTCAGGGTTTGGTCTGTATTTTTACTTCTATGTCATTAACACCCTTATTTGTTTCCACTTTTATCATACTTTGCAATATTACTTAATGTGAAAAGTCCTCCCAGGTGTAGAGCATTGAGCATCCATGACTTAGCGTGAACTGCCTAGTTTCTTAAACATCAAAAGCCACCTTTAAAATATTTATGGCTGAATAATAAACAACTTAATTCTAGTCTGCATTAGTATATGCTATATATTTAAAAATATAACAGTGGTTACATAAAAAATATCCAGTTATTGAATTTGATTACAAATTAAGTGTCAAGAAAAGAAGGTAATAAAACAGGATGCATTCTACGTAGTCTTCTACCCTACTTGTCTTGCTAAGTAGAATTTTTAATTGGTGATGATTGTACCTCTAAGGTGTGGCTTAGTATCACCAGTCCAGCTGACACGGTGATGCAAGATACCCAGACTAACCCACCAGTTTCAGTTAGGTGACTCACTGGCAAAGCACTTATTCAAAACTTTCCCTTGACCTTGGATCCTGCTGTCTAAGCACACTCACATGCTTCCTTTGCTCTTCTTTCTTTCTTGGGAAAGTGTTCCTTGCTCCCTGTGAACTGGCTCACAGTTCAGAATTGTTTGAACACTCAAATACAGCTACATAGTGGTTACTCTGCTTTGCTCCTCAGAATAAAGTAACAAATACATGTGATGAAATCCAAGGAAAAATGCAACACATTCACAAGAACTGTACAACACTTTCTGTCAATATTGGCTCCACAGTAAACTGCAGTACTTTCCTGTTGCTCAGTTATGAAGGTCTATCATACAAAACCCTTTAAAGTCACTCGGTCTCTCTGATCTGCCATTTCCCTGTGCATCACACGTCAAAGCTACCCTCAGCTCACTCCTAAAGTTTTCATAGCTAATAATGCCTGTGCCCTTCTACCTGTCCCACAGAGGCTCATCACCTTACCACCTTGCTCTGCTCCACATTAATTACATTAAACTCAAAGCGCTTGTTCCCAACCTGCACGAAGCTTAAAATCTGCAGCTTCTGTTACAAACTTCAAGAAGGGTTTGTGTGCCTGGAAGGCTCTCTGAGCCTTGCCAATTCTAACAGTCAAATAAAAGCTACTGCTTCCTCCATGGACCTTACCGTGGTTTTATCTTTAGCTATATAAGGCTATAATAAGCCTTAAACAGCTTTAAAGAATTCATTGCATGGATTTTAAAGTATATTTACAATTAATTATTCTTGCTTTACATTTTAAATCTGGATATAAGCTACCAAAATATTGGACGGTTCATGTTTAGTTTTTATAAGAAACCCAGTTTTCTTTTAATTCAAACTACAGAAAGTTGGCAGGTACTACACTAATGGGTATCATGAGCATAGAGAACAGTGCTGATAATGTTCTGGAGCATTAGTTGTAGGAAAAAACACATATCAGGTTCTTCAGGTTTGCACTGAGAATATTTTGCATCCCCACCAGGATGAACACATTTTAAGTTTCCAATAGCTCCATCTGCTGTTGTCACTGCACCTTTCTTTTCCTTCACTAAGAAGTCCTTTAACCTTCCAGTTAAACCCATTTTGTTAGCATTTTAATCCTGAAACCCACCTGAGAGCCCTGGCACTTCAGTTTGCATTGAACTCTACCACATAAATTTCCCAGGATTTTTTTAAAAGAGCTCATCAAGTATAGTCTTAAAAATATAAAGAGAAGACCTCTAAGACAGGCCTTCTTTTCTAAGGCAGCTGATGCATGAAATGCTAAAGCACTTCGATGCGGCCTCAAGGCTGCAGAAATAGAAACTTAGATCTGCAACTAAACAGATGGTAAAGTCTAGTAAAGCTGAAGAAAAAAACCATAAAATCAAGTCTAGTCTGGTCAACAGGCTGTGGCTTCATAATAACTGATACCACATCCGTGTGTTACATTTGATCCAGATCAGACACAGGCAGAATTGCATATCTGCCATATTAATCGGATGACTTGTTAGAGAGTTGATACTTGGTTGCACGCTGGCAGGAGGACAGACATCCCTTAGGTCTGCCAGTACAAAGGTAATCAGTCTCTCTGACAGATTCCAAACATCAGCAAGAGTACAGCCATCACTTTGCATTGTGTGCCTCAGAATTTTTTCCACCCCTTTTGAGGAGCTCTTAAGCTGACTCGGCTGTGAAGGCACAAGACAGGCAGCACCCAGGCTTTGTGTGTGACAATTGCTCCTGCTAGGGAAGGACCCTGAGACCAGGTGCTCTAGTGCCAAAATGCTTCCTGCATGGAAGTGGTGAACAACTTATGCCTTGGTAGTGTAAAACAGGGTCATCTGCACAACTGCCAATGAACTGCAAGAAACTGTCCTGAACTAGTAAGGACAGAGACGTGACCCGTGTGTAAGCCCAGGGCACTGGAAGCCAGGAAAAGAAGCCTATTTACAGTTTGTGTTTAATGGTAATTTCCGTCACGTACTACACTGCAGTTTGTTAACCTTTCAGTCTGAAAGCTGTATTTTAAAGGTATGTTAACATGTCACTTCATCCGTCTTCAGTGGGATTTCACAAATACGGGAGAAAGACTGTAAGAAAACCCAGGTGCTCTAAGAAGGAACCCATGATTTTGCTTGGCTGTTTTGTGGGTAGGTATTGAAGCCAGATGTGGGATTGGCTGTATGCAGTAGACACCAGGCAAAACTAACATTTTTAAGGTACTATAAAAACCTGTTAGATCCTGTTGTTAAATCCTAGCTGAGGTAGACAGTTGGGCCCTCACTCTCTCTTTGCAGGAGTCTCAGAGGATGTAACAGGCTCTCCAGCCTGACCACGTAAAAGTAAACCAAATGAAAGGACAATTTGTTCTTTCCTTCAGGACAAAGATTCCAAACATTGCTTTCCTCCTCATTTCAGAGCATATTTAATTCCAGCAAGATCAGAAATTGAAAACACTGTGGTATTTCAAACAGGGTGTTGGGATGTCTCTGGCTGCCTGCTGCTTGATGTCACTAACCACCCTTGCTCTATGCTTGCATCTATAGGCCACGATTCTCCATCCAGCAGTACTACTTTTCACTAATATTCTCCATTTGAGGCTTCCAACAGTTCCAGCTTTCCTGAATCCATGGAAACAAAACGTCCTTCGCTGTGAGCTAGTTTTTCACTCTCACATCACTATTCCACGTCATTAGATTTCTTTTCCAGGAGCACTGTGGCTTCCTCGCCGTGGCATCAGGCTCTAGAGCAGCACAGCTTCGCAGCTCTGTTGTGAACTACTTTGTGAACAACTGATCGCCTGTTTTTGTCAATTACTGACGTTTTGAAATTATAAAAGTGCATGCTTTAGGCATATCAAGTGTAAATAAATGCATTAAGTCAATACACCAGCTCATTGCAGCAAAGCCACTTCACCAAATAGTGACAGTTTTTGCTCAAGGCAGACATGCAATAGATGCACCACTGTCCACCAGACTGGGGACAGAGGAGCTAATTCAGCCTGAGAGGAGGCTGAGAAGGAGAGGATAGAGCAGAGTAGCCGGCAGAAATTTTTCCTGCATTTTCAGGAACACAGAAGTGGTCTCCTTGAGTCAAGAGGACATTTGCTATCAGAACAAAGCCACAGGAGTCTCTTTAAGTGTCCTCCATCTTCTCTCTCTCCATTAACTAGATTTATGAGGTTGCTTTAGGGAGCATTCGAGGACTAGGCTTGGAAGCAGTAATTACTCTGCTGTCACAGGTTTAACATCTTTACTCTCTCTCTACATATCCCACAATCTCACTCTGACCTTGTACGTGCTTTAAATGAGGGAGTGAATGCATCGAGCTCAGGCACTTAGGAAGGAAAATAAAAAAATTCTCTGTTCAGCTGTTGGTCAATTCACAATGGCTTCACCTCAGATTAGGGCAGGACAGACTCTGGCTCTGCCTTGGCTCAGTGACAATTTTATGAATAAACAACCCAACACCACAGCCAGTGAAAAGTGTGTGGTACCCCTCCCTTTGCGAACCTGCCACAGACAGAAAATTTAGCAGCACCTTTACCAACTTCATGGTGGCAAAGATTCCTTCCTATGAAGGCTTTTCCTAGACTCCTTGGTAGATAACTTTTTCAAGGTTGTTTGGACATGACAATGGGAGGAGGCTGCTGATACAGGGGGACAAAGTTGGACCGCTGACAGGTATGACATTAAGCAAAATCAGGCACGCGTAATGAAGAACACAGATGTGAGACCACCAAGGCTAACATGCCAGGCCAAAGGCAGGAAGGTCTGGCCACAGTATTTTTCCTGACCTCCTTCAGAAAGATGTTCAGAGCCTATGGCCAGCTGTTGGGAAAGCACCAAGTCCTCTCCAAAGTTCAGATAAATATAGAGAGACAAAAAAATCACAACTGCTGTGGCATAAAAAGAGATTTCTGAGATTAAGTGGCTCCTTCCTGTGGAAGGTTTTGTAGGTTGGTGCCAGTACTCTAGATCTGAACAGTGGTTGGTCAGGATCCTTTTATGGAACGTGAAATCCCACTTCTTTCACAAAGAGCGGGGGATGCTATGTTGCATACCAGTTACGATTTCTCTTTGGATTTTTTAAGCTTGCATACCAAGAATTACAACTTC
This sequence comes from Eurystomus gularis, assembly GCA_013400335.1. NCBI lineage: Eukaryota > Metazoa > Chordata > Aves > Coraciiformes > Coraciidae > Eurystomus > Eurystomus gularis. The sequence continues at coordinate 84,483 of VZZY01001555.1, forward strand.
TCTAGACAACACACAAGAACTAGTCTTAAAAAAAAATAAAAAAAATTCAAAATAGTTAAAACCATAAGCATTGTTTTTCTGACATTGTTTCTGGAGTGACTAGTACAGCTTGATTCTTCAAGGCAATGTGACACCGAGGGAGGTCACCACTGTCATTTACCTGGGATCACGTTATGGGGTGCTACAGCTGAGAACCTTCAAGTGCTTTCCTCCTCTCCTGGCACTACTTTGTTGTTGGTTTTTTTTTCCCCCTAGATGTAATTTAAGGCAACTGCTTTACACCCAGGCTGCAGATTCTTCTGAGAAGTAGGATCCTTATGATCCGCTAGTTCTCTTCTTCATTCACAGCAGGATACCTGCCACTGCAGGTGAGAAGCCTCCTGACTTCTGGCCTCGTACTTGGCTTCTCATCCTGAAATTCAGGTTCTTGCCACCCCGGAGGAGCACCTGATTTACCAATACTGGTCTTGTCTTTCTGAACACAGGAGAAAAATTCAAACAATGAGCGATGTTCCTTTTACTCAGCACACTAACATTTTTCACATCTTTCAGTCTCTGCCTGATTTTCTCCTTGTTCCTTCTTGGGATCAGCACCTCCAAACCATGTCTGTCCAAGCTTCAACCTAACCAGGAATCCAGGCAACACTGCAGCCTAGGTCAGCTTGTACTGTCACTCACAACACACACATTCACATAGGAGTGATGACAGAATCAAATCTGACACAATTTGTATCGGAAATCATGACAAGGAGAAGTAGCTGCCAAACATAATTCTGAGAACACATAGGAAAGGCATGAACAACCCTAGCCTGGTGAGGTAGCATCCGTCTTGGCAGTCAGCAGCAGTCCAGCTGGTGTTGGAGCTGCTAACAGCTGACTGCAAAGCTCCTTGAGACCAGAAACACACAGCTAAGTAGTATCAGTCTGGGGTGTCAGGGCACAACTCACACAATGCAGCCACATTTCTCAAAAGCTCAAGCTCCTGGACCATCTGTAAAAATATCTGCATTTTTATTTTCATTGAGAGCAAGCCTCCAGCTCTTGTGGCAAAAGATAGGGGAACATTTTGGGAGCTCCACCTGTGACTCAGCCAAAGAGCACACCAGAAGAGCTTCTCCACTGGGGGCAGCGCAAACCCTTTAAGGCAATTCTGCCACTGCACAACGTGCAGCTCACTTTTTTCATCACTTTGGAGGCTGTTTTCTGCGCAAGTTTTTTTTTCCTGACAGCACCCACCCGAGGCAGGCTTCCGACCGCAGCATAGGCAACGCTGTTGCTGCAGAGTGGATATCCCGCTGCCTGAGGCCGAGAGCGCGACCGGAGCACTGGCATGAGGCGCCCAAGCAAAGCCCTGAGGCGAGGCCCGCCGCGCCCAACGGCCGCGCCCAACGGCCCCCGCTCCGCAGCCCGGCGC